>JBAMJV010002672.1:0-72354 GCA_037951105.1 Echinarachnius parma
ATTTGATTTTTTATGAAATGGAAATGCGCTTGATCTGTCAAAACTACAAGTTGTTGAGCATTGGCAGAAGCATCGAAATGAGTACAAGGAATCGATGTACGGTTTTCTCGGCAAGCTCAGGCCGCTGGTCAAGGCAGGGAGATCGGTCAAGTCACAGCTACGTAACGAGGCCCCGAAAGACGCAACGCTAAAGAAGCATGAAGTTGGACTGAAAAGAGTATTTACTACAAGAAACCTGTAAATACGATACTGGAAACAGATTTACAATTATTAATATTTCTTGTGAAAAGGAGAAAGGGTAGAAACATAAATGAATAAAGACTGAAGTCAAGATAATGTTTGTTGTACCAGTTTGGCTAGGAACAGACCGACTTCAAGGATCAAGGAACCAATTGGCTTGAAAAGAGAGTGTTAAAAGAAACCTGTAAATATGATACTGGAAACGGATATATAACTATTTCTTATTAAAAGGAGAAAGGGTAGAAAAATAAAAGACTTTAAGTCTGAAGTCAAGATAATGTTTATTGTACCAGTTTGGCTAGGAACAGAGCAACTTCAAGGATCGTGGAACCAACTGGCTTGAAAAGAGAGTGTTAAAAGAAACCTGTAAATATGATACTGTAAAGGAATTTATCCTTTTCAAAAGGAGAAAAAGTAGAAAAACTAAAGACTGACGTCTAAAAACTAAAGACTAGCAGTTTGGCTAGGAACAGACTCGACTTCAAAGATCATGGAACCAATTGGCTTGAAAAGAAACCAGTAAATATGAAACTGTAAAAGAATATAATTATATCCTCGTCAGAAGAGACAGCTTTATTCTTTCATCTCATTCGTTGAACAGTGCTCTTACATAAATGTACATTATGGGCCGTATTCACAAAGGAGGTTTGTACAAACCCCGGTTCAAACCGTGGTTTACATCTATGGAATGCCAATTGTAAACTGATGGAGAGAGAATGTAAATTCCTTACTTGTTAACAATGTTGATGGTACACATTCTCTCTCCATCAGTTTACAATTGGCATTCCATAGATGTAAACCGCGGTTTGAACCGGGGTTTGTACAAACCTCCTTTGTGAATACGGGCCTATATGTCTGTATTGAAGAATTATATTATGGATATGCTAAGTAAAATGTAAGTTATCTATCTACATTGTCAACCAAAAGTAACTTTGAACTACTGATAACATTTCAAGTCAACCCATAAACCTGTTCAGGACTGGTCCCGAAAATACTCGGGCTTGGTTCTATGGAGATTTCATGTTATAGCAAAATCAATCAGGCCTGAAAGGGTTAAAGACTGGTCCTGAAAATAATAACCTGGAGTCAAGGGCCCGATTACGGACCAGCGACATTTACTATGGTAATTAGCATCATTGGCTCTAACTCATCGATGTCAATATGCTAGAATAACATACAAATCAACAGAACGTAGCAGAGCACACATACCGCCCTTACTCATTCAACTGCACAGGGTTACACAAGCATATCTAGAGATCAGTGGAACTAGGGCTGGTCCTGGGTCATGATCGTGCTCTCGGCCACTAGAGTCGGCATGGAAAATGAATGTTTTATCCAAAATCAATGATCTTGAATGTGTTGATTTGGAAATAATTCATTTATTCTCATTATAAGAAATTATATTAATTAATCATGTTGCAGAAGCTTTGTGTATGTTTTTCGTAATTAAATAATTTTTTTTAAATGAGCAAAGAAAAACAGGCTTTGCTGGGAATCCAACCCAAGACCTCCGGTTTGCTAGACCGGTGCTCAACCATTGAGCCACAAAGACCCTTGAATGGGGGACGTTCCCATCAAACCCTTTTCATTGCTCGATAGTCAGAAGCTATATAGAAACCGGGCACTAACCCAAGGATAATTAAATCAACTCTTCCAAAGAAAGTGCGCGGGATCACACAAAGTGATGCAGCCTTTCATTATAATCATTTACAAATAATGTACTACATGTAATGGTTATACAAATAGAACAGAATACAAAATGACAAGATTTTTAAGAGTGAATTCCCTTGAGTTTATTGAATCAACTTGAAAGAAAATGAAAACAAACAATATTTGACACAATCTTTAGAAATAAGATTACCAATAGATTATAGTAAGCCTGTTCTCACCAAATGTACTTGGTCTAAAAAAAAAATGGAGGTATATTTCATTTAGAAGACACAGCAAGAATCTTGTGATGGAAACTCATGTCTTGATTTTCCCAAAAAATTCTATAACCATTTGGGAGCCAAGTCAATCAATTTTTGGGGTTAGGGTTTATAGAAAATGCACAATGTTTTTACCACATTTACATAATTCATAAAGGGATTTTGAACAAAGTAAACATGCTTGTTCTACAAAACTGAAAGTATGTGTATATCTACGTATAAAAAGCATATTCATAACAAAATTGTGATAATATTGTTTTGCAATGTAGTATTTATACAACTTCTACGTATCACATCAAGCATTTGTGAAACTAAGTAACAGTGGCATTATAAAAGTGAATAACAGAAATTTTCATTTTCGTTGTACACTTTGTTTTCTTCAAAAAACATTACAAACTGGTCTTGAAATAATAAACTTTACATACATTTTTTAGGATGTGATTTTGCAAGTAAATGTGTATTTATCACAATGCTATTGGTCTGTATAGTGTATACATATATATTAAAGGGATCTAGTAACTTTGGTAGTATGTGCAGAACGTGATAAATGGTTGGTAAAATGAGTAGTTTTGTCATTTGGTAATGTGTGAAAATTTCATGTTAAATGGATGTTATATGGCTCAGTAATGAGCAAAAATGCAAAGTTATATTCCCTTACTCATTGCAATGACTTTGTACAGTTATGACTATCCAGTGAATAGTTAAAAATATGAACACTTCAATCGTAAATATCTTTCTAACGAAAGGGAAAGTTGAAAAACAAAAACGTGTCCTATGCTTCTATTGTTAATACGGATACAACATGGAATGAGAGAACCACTAGATTTCTCATGAAGTTTTGTAGATTGGACAATGTTACTAGATCCCTTAACTTTGGAATTAATCTGATTAAAAAGAAGCGTTTATGAATATAGTACTAAATGCTTTAATTTTTTTGGTGAAATATTCAATATCACATGGAAATACGTATCTACATCCAAGTTCTATGTGTCTAGTGTGAAAATTGGTTCCTGAATGTCAAATCGCATTACTTTTTTTTTTCCTCGCACATTTATGTTCCAGAAAACATGTAAAACATGTAATATTTATACAAATCAATTTTTGAATTGGTAACACAAAACAGAAAGTACAACTTAGAAATCTATACATGTGCGTTTATCATTTACGCGTATCAGCTGCCTTGCATTATTGACAATACAACATGTATTTAGTATTAATCTAATGAACTTGATCTAGTACCTATAAATGCTTTTAAAGAAAAGGACCCAAGAAAATGTGCCATTGTCAGAAACTGTACCTGATTGATTGCTTTTACTTACCATCTGGGCCACAAGGCAAAACCAGGGCCCTGTTGCAGAAAGTTACAATTCATTTTTAAAAAGTCAGATCATGTGTTCTAAATGCGCAAATCTGATTTGGTTGAAATGAGCACATTTTTAAAAACCTGAAATTGTTACTTACGATCGATTTTATATCTCTTTCTGCAACGAGGCCCAGATAGTTTCTAGCATTGCTTAATTAAAGATATGATTATTGATTGTCAATCACTATTCTTAAATATTATTGGATTTTCCAATTACCTGCAAGAAAAAAAACAACATTGTGAATGGTGAACAAAAGAACATCCGATAAATAAAATATATATATTGGGTGTATAAGTAAGATATACATGTACGTGCATCATTATAATTAGAAACATATTTCAGAATAAAATGTGTTAAAACTGATTTAGAAAACTATGTATTTTGTTATGTTCGTGTGATGTGTCCCTTAGTGTCATAGTGCATGAAATAAAAACACAATCATTTCCATTACAAGCAGGTGGACCAACAATTCCATACATGTTGCAGCATATGATAGTTTGAAGGGGAATGCTTACGCACTATCTACATGTACTACAAAATAACTTTTAATTTGGACCACAACTTGTGAACTTGAGGATGGGCAATAGATGTAACTTCAAACTTTTTGAGAAATGTTTAAAAATTTTCCTTTTTAAATTAGATAAGCTACATAATCGTGTGGAACTTTGGATCAAACAACAATTTAAATATGTACTTTCATTTTTTATGAAACCCACACCAAATTGTTGAACTTTAATATTGTATGAACATAAACATACAAAATAATTTTGCCATTTTCAAAACATATAATGCAACATTTTCCAAGGAAACTCAGAATAATAATTTTGTTCAACTACATTATCGCCTTTTAAACCAAGTGATTATGAAAATCAGAGTAAAGGCCTGAAATTGTCATTAAAAGTATAGCCAGATGCTGATCAAATAGACATACTTTAATTTGTAATTACAATGGTTACTTTTCTTATGAATACAAACCAAATTCCTATTTTGCAACACAAAAACAGCATTTTATTGCCAAATGTATACAAACAAAATAAAGCTAAACATTGTACATGTACTTGGCTAAAACTAACCTCTACATTTTTCTACCATGTTGATTCACAAGTTCATTCTTCAAAACTTTATCACAAAATATATATATTTTTTAATAGATTACATACATGCACAGATTACATGTCTTCTTCGAGTTCAAACAATAATCATTCTCTCTTTTTTGTTGTAAAATGTTTAACAGCACAAAAACAGCATTTTATTGCTAAAACAAACATAATTCTGTTAGTGTGTCGTAAACAAAATCTAACTGCCAAAATTGTTGTAAAAAGTACATTAACGTTGATTCACAAAATGACCCTCTAAAAACAAGCAATACCACAAAATATTTGTTTTTTTCTTCAAGAAATATGATACAGATTTACAGGGCCCATATTCATAAAAGCCCACTAGCTTTAAAATTTCCTTGCCAAGTCTATTTCAAATGATATAGTTTATTGAGCAACAAACGGTTTTCCTAGTCCCCCACTAGAGTTAGCTGGACTTGGTACCCACTAAGTTAACCCATGTTAGCTCCTAAATTATCCCATGTTTAATTCTTAGCCAGATCACATACCTGCCAACATTTGAAAATGAAAAATCCTACTCTCATGTTAGCAAAGCGCACATCACGCGAGTGAAGCGCGTAGTCCTTTGCGGCTGTGGTCCAGCTCTAGGGTTCTAGATGCTCTCTTGTGCTATCTTAACCTTACTTTTGAACATATGACCACACTGACTGAGCAATACTTCAATGATAAAGATTTTTTATTTTATTTTTTTCCACTTAAAATTCCTACTGTTCCGATTTGTCAGCCTTTTCTAGGGAAAAAATCGGAACAAATAGGATTAAATCCTACTGGTTGGCAGGCATGAGATCATCTAAACTGAACTTAGCAGGGAACTAAAGCTAGCGGGCTTCTATGAATTTGGCCCAGGTCTACAACAAACAGACCGATATATCATCAAAATAATCGACATCAAATGATATCATGCAAGACATCAAACTCTTCATAGAAAAGAATCACTACAAGACGTTTCAATCGCAAGTTGGCTGCAAGTTGCAAAAACATCACGTTCTAAAGGTGGTGCAAATTCTTAAAGGGATTTAGTAACTTTGTTGACAAGTGCAAAAAGTGGTGGGTGATTAATAAAATGTGTATTGGTGTGATCTGATATGTCCACGAAGTAATGTGTGAAAATTTCACGTTAATTGGAGGTTTTTTGGCTGAGATATGAACAAAAAAGCAAAGTGATATTCACTAACTCATTGCACTTACTTTGTACACGGCTTAAATTATCCAGTAGACAGTTTAACATCTAAACACTTCAATCGTAAATATCTTTTGATCAAAATGGAAATTTGAAAAAAATGGAACCTGTTCCGTGCTTTTATTGTTAATATGAATTTGATAAGGTATGAGAGAACCACTAGAGTTCCAAGTAAGTTTTGAGGATTTGGACAATGTTACTAAGTCCCTTTAAATCGACAGGTGGCCACTAAGACAGGCAACTCCTTATGACAGAGCTGGTTATTAAGAGGTTCCACTGTACACACTGGCTCAGCCCATAGTGTTGGTTGATGTGCGATTGAAAATGTCGCTCATATATTTACAGGACCTTTGCTTGGCAATAAGTTGCTGAATTTTCTTACTTAGTACAGATTATGCTGTGGATGTATGTACTCTATATTTACAAGGTGCATTTTGAAGTGCTCAATGAACCATGAAACATGATTACCGTATTTGCCGGTGTATAAACCGCACCTGTGTATTAACCGCACACCACTTTTTTTTGCAAGTTTTTTTTGAAAAAAGTGCGGTTAATACGTTATAAACCGCACACGTGTATTTAACCGCACCGCCATTTTTGAAAAAAAAAATTGAAAAAAAGTACGGTAACATGAAAAATAATCTTCTAACACCCCAATGACCAGCTTTGTTTTATGTTTAATGATGTCGTACTATAATGCCACACGCTTGTGGCCACCCAAATTAATTAATGTTATGTTTCACTGGCAAATGAAACAATTTGTGTTTTCTTTTTTGGGGGGCGGGGCACCAGACTAAGGTTTTGAGCCACTTTAATGTGAAATATCTTTCTATTACTTGCCCGACTGGGCCACAAGGCAAAAAAGTGAATTTCTAGCATTGTAATACACACGCGTCATTAACTTACAGCCGCCCGTGTGCGACGGTAAACACTGCCATATGTTTGAACTCACTTATATGTACACATAACCATCACCCTAAAAACACTCGCCAATAAACGAAAAACAAAAACTGATATTACAAAAAAAAATTGTCACTAAATGGACCAATTCTTTGGTCCTGAAGTACTCCTAATTTGCTAAAACTTCTGTAGAGTACAGAAGCTATGACGTCATACAAATCTATTTTTAGAATTTCTAAATTTGAACTTCATTTTTCCAAAAGAGCATCAACAATAATGTCCAAATGTCGAAAATCAATTGAATATGTAAAGTATTGGCTGAGATATGCCCATCCGAATGATTTTCCCCCAATAAGCAATCAGTGTTATAGTGCTCTGGTTCATAACTTTATGAACCAGAGCACTATAACACTGATTGCCCATTGAAGTAAAATTCATTCGGATGAGCATATCTCAGTTAATACTTTACATATTGAATTGATTTTCGACATTTGAACATTATTTTTGATGCTCTTTCTGAAAATGAAGTTAAAATTTGAAAATTCTAAAAATAGATTTTTTGATGACGTCACACTTCACCACTCTATTGGGCTCAGGACTAATCGCTGACACCTGAACAACGCATAATATCTAGGCGACATTTGTTTTCAGTCAAAATCGTTTCTGATTTTCTAGGTTTCCACAAATAATGATATCCTTGTCAGGCCATGTATGTTGTTCTATCTGGCGGAATTGATTGCGCATGAAGCTATGGAGGCGACATTCACCACTGGATAATTTGATTTTCGCAAATCTTCTATCCGTCGAGCATCCGTTTACGCTATCCAGTGATATGTGTTGCCCTATTGGGCGACCAAACTAAATCAACTATAAAATTGAACTTGCCTGACATCAAAGTAGGCAAGTATCAACCCTTGATGAAATGTGGGTTTACTTTAACAAATACGAAACTGGATGACATTATTTTTAAATGGCTAATTTATTTACGTAACTTACATATATATCATTGCAAATGCAATGTTCGATAAAACTTTGTACATATTTACAACTTGTAATCTCACTGTTACTCCTAGAGAAGTTCAGCAGACTAACAAAAGACAAACATAATTTAACAAAACATTTTACAATATTTTGACATTTTTCAAGGTTCACTTTGACATTATTTTAAGCTGAACTATTAAAGTACACACAGTCAACTCTATGAACTTACAACTTGTCATCCAACTCTGAAGATGTTTAATTATCTCTTTTGGCAAAAATAAAATCTTACAGTACTATTTTATTCTTAAGTCTACTTTTGTTATGATGCATAAAATCTGTATTTTGGAGCATCAGTAATGTGCAATCAAAAAGTAAAAGAGAAATTCACTTTAATTTGTTTTATTCCAAATGGACCAAACTGAAGTCCATTGTAACAATTAAACAACTGTGGGTCTTTCTACTGCCTTCTAGGCAAAGCCTCTGCATTTACAGAGTCGCAAAAAGAATGTTGCGCTAGCAGAGGACTAACTCTAAATGTAACTTAAAAGCAATAGATGCTGTATAACTTAGGGTCGGAGAAATGGCGACCACACACCGCCCTATAGAAATGCAAAAAAGCAAACAAAATTCTTCTACTTTAAAAGTTTGAATATTTCAATTGATGACATATCTGCTGTAGACCTGAACAGCATACACATATAGCACATCAGCTTGCAGCATATGGTTTAATTCCTGAACTTCAAAATCTTTAACAAATTAAGTCTTTTCTTTTCAGAAACTATTCAACGATAATTCAACACTACTAAAAAGCTAAAAGTACTGAGCACTGATTCTACAATAACACATTTTTGCCTTTGTTTGTTGCTATGGAAACGTATCTTGTCCAAAACAAAGAAGCAAGCAAAACTTTTGGAAAGAAAAAGCAACAAAAGGATTTTTACCTTTTATTTCATGTTTTAAAACCTAACTGGTTGTGTTATGCCTCAAACGAGTTGTCCCTATAGATGGTTAATACCAAAAACTTTATGAAAGTAGTACACCGGGGGAGTAAAAAACAAGACATCACTTTATTATTTATTGCTATCTCTTTTAAGTTTTTACTTAATACGCCCACCGCTTGTTCGATAGCAAACCATCAAACACAAGCTACTACTACTGAAAACAATCCTACCCCGTTTATGTATGCGGTGTTGCTAGGGCGACGCATCGTGCCCGTTCGTTCTCTCCGCGCTGCGGTCGCTGTTCCGTCTGGCACGCGGGGTAGGCGAGCGGCTCTCTTTTCGCGGGCTACGACTTTTGGAGCGTGTGCGCCTGCTGCGGTCGCGCGATTGTGATCGAGAGCGGGACCTGGAGCGTCGAGCGGATCGATCCCTGCTCCTGCTCCGGCTCCTGCTGCGACTCCGGCTCCTGTAACCTCTGCAAAGTTAGAGAGTTAAAACAAATCATGAATTATACTAATATATAAATAATAATAATAATATCTAACTTTTATATAGCGCATTTCAGATCTGGTAAGGAATATCAATGCGCTTTACAAACAAAACACAAGAGCAATTATATTTACATTCAATTCATAACCAAATTAATTCATATACATTATAATACACAATTTAGGCATATATATACATAAACACAAAATTACATCAATAGGCATACATACATACTTATATTACACTTATTAAAAGGCATTAGAAAACAGATACGATTTGAGTTGTGTCTTGAACTGTTCAATGTTTTGTGCAGAACGGATGTGGCTGCATAGAGAGTTCCAAAGTCCTTGCATATGATTATGAATGTAACAGAACATTTCAATCAATTTGTTGGTTGTTGCTTATTTAACTAGAACTACTCTTCATTAACTTCCACAATTTTAGAGAGTTAAACAAAATCATCAATTACACTCCATGGATGCATTATGATTGTATCAGAACATTTCAACCAATTTTGTTTTATTTGGCTTATTTAACTAGAACTACTCTTCAGTAACTTCTAAAATTTTAGAGAGATTAAACAAATAAAATTATATATTATACTCCTTGCATTATGATTGTAACAGAAACATTTCAATCATTTTTTTTATTTTTTATTTTGCCTTTTTAACTAGAACTACTCTTCAGTAACTTCTACAATTTTAGAGAGATTAAAAAAATAAAATTATATATTATACTCCTTGCATTATGATTGTAACAGAAACATTTCAATCAATTTTTTTGTTTTTTATTTTGCCTTTTTAACTAGAACTACTCTTCAGTAACTTCTACAATTTTAGAGAGATTAAAAAAATAAAATTATATATTATACTCCTTGCATTATGATTGTAACAGAACCATTTCAATCAATTTTGTAATTTTTTATTTTGCCTTTTTAACTAGAACTACTCTTCAGTAACTTCTACAATTTTAGAGAGTTAAAACAAAATAATTATATGTTATACTCCTTGAATTATGATTGTAACAGAACATTTCAATCAATTTGTTTTTTTTATTTGGCTTATTTAACTAGAACTACTCTTCAGTAACTTCTGCAAATTTAGAGGGTAAAAAAAAAAAAAAAAATTACACTCCTTGCATTTTCAATGAATTGCTTATATTTAGCTAAAACTACTCATTATGCGATACACTTATCAATTATTATTATTTTTTAGCCTCTAGATGATCTGATACATATATCTTGCCAATCAAACTAACATCACATTCTTTTGCAACTGCCGAGTCAGAAAATTCTGGCTTGCCCGACATTGTTTAGAACCGTTTCCCACAGCAATGAACAGATGTTTGTAAGTACCGGATTCTATAGTGATATACATGTAGATATTTTATGTGACTGGCTTAGCAAAACCCTGCACTTGTCGGTAATTCATGTTTTGAAGAAATGGGCATTTTAAGTTCACATAATCTGTGTAAAAGACTTGTGTTCGTAAAATTGAAACAATCATATCTTCGTCCATTATTGACCTATCTTTTAGAACAAAGCATCAATTGTGATGAAGCTTGTGATGAGGCCTTTCTAATAGTGTTGTTGATTTCGGGACTATTTACTACCCGGGACTCGCGATAATTTTTAGGGCGAGTCCCGGGTACCCGAAATTTACCCATTTGTTGATTACACGATTGGCATGTCATGCCATTTACCCATTTGTTGATTACACGATTGGCATGTCATGCCAGCTGGGAAAACATGTTCATTCAAGTGACAAAAATTGAGCGCATTTAAGTCACTTGAATGAACATGATAACTCTTGCGTTCAATGAGGGGACTTGCTTTTTTTTCCGGGAAATCGAGTATCAATTTTTGGGCCCGGGACTCGAACATTTTTCGGCGGGACCCAGGTACCCGGGACTCATCAACAGCACTACTTTCTAATGGTATGAAAATCAGGGTTTTTGTTATAGCCGGTCACATAGTCGGCTTGTGGTTGCACCATGGAAGAAGGTACTCTCTTGTGATGTTATGAATTCTTTTTTAACTCAGCACTAACATTTTAAAAAGAAAATTAATGTTCTTTACCTTGAGAATCCATAATTTGCTGTAGAGAAGAAAAGGGGGAATAAAATGAAAGAAAAGTGCATCAAAATATTGAATACATGGTTAATTTATAGGGATCTAGTAACATTTTCATTATCCTAAAAATCCAATTGGAATTCTAACGGTTCCATCACATACCTTGTTGTATTCGTATTAAAAATAGAAGCATGGGACAGCTTTCGGTTTTTCACATTTCCCCATCGTTAAAATGATATTTACAATTTAATTGTTCAGATGTTAAACTATCCACTGGATAGTCGTAACCGTGTACAAAGTCGGTGCAATGAGTAAGTGAATATCACTTAGCATTTTTGCTCATTACTCGGCCATATAACGTCCATTTAACTTGAAATGTTCACACAATACCCAGTGGACATATCAGATTACAACAATACACATTGTATTCAACCATTCCTCACTCTTTGCACATGTTAACACAGTTGCTAGATCCCTTTAAACATTCATCAGATACATACAATAAATACTCTTCAGATTTTCATGAAAACAAGCAAAAGAAAATTTGTTTTCGCCACTACAATAAGAAATAAGTGAATATTCTGTACAAAACTTATGGCGAGTTGCTCGTAAATGATGTAACGATCGGCAGCTATTTTGAAATGACTTTTTTCTACATCATGTAATCGTCCTTTTCTGATCAAACTTTCATAGATTATGCCTCTCATCCTTCACATTCTGTTAGACAATAGCCAAGGAGGCAATTCTGGCCAAGGAGGTGTTTAAAAAAGATTCAAGTTGAAGTTGGGCCAAACTATTATGGAAAGCTGTTAGTTCTTTGTAAAATTGTTGAAACATTTTTGAAGAGGCATAAACTTTGATAAAATCAGTTATATTTGTTGTCATCAAGAACAAGAAGCCTTAATAAAATAATTGATATATTTTTGTTGGCAATCTCAAATACTTGTATGTTTTTGCTTTTTGCCTACAAGCCGTGGGTTTTGATATAGACGGTCACAAATGGTCGGTGATATCACGTACCGGCGAATGTTTGATTCTGCGCGCTAACGAGATTTCGAGAAAAACGCGTTTAAAGTTTCCCAACTTCTTCTATCATAAAATAAACAGTTTTAAACAATCAAATTGCAATAAAAGTTTGAAGGTGACGAGAGAGGAATATTCTCTTCAATATGACCATGAAAATAACCTACATTAGGCTCTCGATTCTGTGTAATATCACTGCATAGATCGTTCGTCGGTACGTAGAGGCACTCGCATTGAGCAGTTTGAATCCAGGACTCTACGTACCGACGAACGATCTATGCAGTGATATTACACAGAATCGAGAGCCTAAGGTAGGTTAATTTCAGGGTCATATTGAAGAGAATATTCCTCTCTCGTAACCTTCGAACTTTTATTGCAATTTGATTGTTTAAAACTGTTTATTTTATGATAGAAGAAGTTGGGAAACTTTAAACGCGTTTTTCTCGAAATCTCGTTAGCGCGCAGAATCAAACATTCGCCGGTACGTGATATCACCGACGAAATGTTTGCTACTCACATCTGCCACCGCCCCTGCCCCCTCCAGAGCCTCTCTCCCTGCAGTCTCGAGCAAAGTGCCCTCTACGACCGCACTGGTAGCACTCATCATCACCCTAAAGGACAAAAGGAATCGGAAATAAAAATTCATAATATTAGTGATTTTAGATCATAATATTTTGTGATTATAAAGTGTAATGATGGGAAAAGGAATCAGAAATAACAATCCATAATGTTAATGATTTTAGATCATAATATTTTGTGATTATAAAGTGTAATGATGGGAAAAGGAATCAGAAATAACAATTCATAAAATTAATGGTTTTAGATTTTCAATGGTAGCACTCATCACCCTAAATGGGAAAAGGAATCGGAAATAACAATTCATAATATTAATGATTTTAGATCATAATATTTTGTGATTATAAAGTGCAATGATGGGAAAAGGAATCAGAAATAACAATTCATAATATTAATGATTTTAGATCATAATATTTTGTGATTATAAAGTGCAATGATGGGAAAAGGAATCAGAAATAACAATTCATAAAATGAATGATTTCAGATTTTCAATGGGAAACCAATGTTTGACTTTTTAAAAAATTATAGATGCTTATATATCGCCGAGGCACATGCCCAGTAGATGCCACAGGAGCGGTTTGTCTTTATATGCAGTGGTAACCTCTGCCCATCTGGAGGTGTTGTAGCACGATCGGATAGGCGCTTGAATTCCTTTCGAGGGACCCGAGTTTGAAAAACAATCGGTGCCCCGGCATTTATGTCCTTCAGCAAGACATTTAATCTGCACTGCTGCTCTCTACCGAGGTTTAGAGATGGGTACCATAGTCGGGTGTTTAATTAGCCTTGGCTAGTATGCTTCCCTGAGAGTTGACTAAGTATGCAATATAAATGAGTGGGTTTGAACCATACCTGATGACCGTGGGTAATAATAGTGCCAAAAGAGGTGTCACATCAAGGCCCAATTGCAGAAAGAGTTGCAATCAAACTTTAAGGTGCAATTAGTTGCAAGTCAGAAAAATATGCACATTTGAACCAATCAGATTTGCAAATCTAGTCACGTGATCTGACTTTACAATTAATTGCAACTGTACAATCGATCGCATCTCTATCTGCAACGGGGCCAATGACAAACACACATGTGCAATATAAAACTCCACTAGGTAGTCAAACCTGTGTTAGCGGCCAACTGACCTGTCTATAGCAGCCAACCTGCCTATAGCATACTTGCCAACATTTGAATTTTGGAAAGAGGGACAAAATTGGCCGGGGGTCCAAAGTCGCAGCATTATTGCACAAGTGTGCGGGAAGTGCACATTGCAAGCACAAAGTCCATTGCGACAGGCCTTGACGTTTTTGAGTATTAAATGCATTCTCGACCCATTTTTCATAATTCTTCCAAAATTACTAGGTAAGATTTGGTCAGATTTACGTTTAAATGTTGTCTCTATACATTTAATAAAGTAAAGTAAAGTAAAAAAAAAAGAGAAAAGATTTTACACTTCTAAAAAAGTAAAAAAACGGGACAATTCCGATAAAAACGGGACAGTTGGCAAGTATGCTATAGTGGACAGCACAGGAGTTTCCCTACAGAGGACCACAGTGTTGTGGAACCTGTCTATATAATAGAGGTCACCTGTCTACAGTGGCCACTTTTCTCGTTTCCCCTTGGGTGGTCACTATACACACGTTTGACTGTACAATGTTCGGGAACCTGTCTATAAAGGTCACCCGTCTACAGTGGCCACTTTTCTTGTTTCCCCTTGGGTGGTCCGTGGTCACTATACACAGGTTTGACTGTACAATGTTCTGGAACCTGTCTATAGAGGTCACCCGTCTACAGTGGACACTTTTCTTGTTTCCCCTTTGGTGGTCACTATACACAGGTTTGACTGTACAATGTTCTGGAACCTGTCTATAGAGGTCACCTGTCTACAGTGGCCACTTTTCTTGTTTCCCCTTTTTTTTTTTTTTGGGTGGTCACTTTACAAAGGTTTGACTGTATGTGATTAATGCGTACTTACCCTTCCTCCTCCTCCACCTCTTCCTCCCCGACCCCCTCCTCCTCCTCCTTCTCCGCCTCCTTCTCGGCAGTCTCTGGCAAAGTGGCCCCTCCGCCCGCACCTGTAGCACTCATCCTCCTCCTAGGGTACAAAAAGAAGAATGGTGTTACTTTATTTAACAAAATATTATCATTCAAACATATAGAGAAACTGACCAGAAATATATTGTGATTAAAAGGCAAAGAAAATGGGATTCCAACGGGATTCGAACCAGAGACCTCCAGATTGCTAGACCAGGTGCTCTTCCGACTGAGCTATAGAAAACCCTAGACGGTGCTCGTCCCTGAAAACCCTTAATTCTCATTGCCTGAATGGTCAGAAGCTGGTACATAATGTTACTTTATATCACAAAATATTATCAAGTTACTTTATAACCACAAAATATTACTTTATAATAACAAAATATTATCATGTTACTTTATAAACACAAAATATTATCATGTTACTTTATAATCACAAAATATTATCATGTTACTTTATAATCACAAAATATTATCTTGTTACTTTATAGTCTTACTTTATATCTAGCATGAGAACGCCCCCCATTCTAGAGTCTTCGTGGCTCAATGGGTTGAGCCAGAGGTCTCAAGTTCGATTCCCGGCGAAGCCTATTTTTCTTTGCTCATGTTCAATGAACGATACTTTATAATCACAAAATATTATGTTACTTTATAAACACAAAAAATTATGTTACTTTATAATCACAAGATTATGTGTTACTTGATAATCGCAACAGATTATGTTACTTTATAATCACAAGTTACTTGATAATCGCAACAGATTATGTTACAATACAATCACAAGACTTGACAATCACAAAAGATTGTGTTACTTGATAATCTAAACAAAATATTATGTATATTGATCATCACAAAAGATTTAATTATTATGCTGACAATAACATTAGGGTGATGATGACTCTGATATTGATGAGGAATGAGGATATGAATGATGATGATGATGATGATGATGATGATGATGATGATGATGATGATGATGATGATGATGATGATGATGATGATGATGATGATGATGATGATGATGATGATGATGATGATGATGATGATGATGATGATGATGATGATGATGATGATGATGACGATGATGCATGATGATGATGATGATGGTGATGATGATAAGGACTTTGATAAATTTGATGACGATGATGATGACAAAGAAAAAAAATCATGCCCCATCCCGCCCCATCATTAAGTTCAAATGGTAATAATTTATGACTGCTCGCCCGTTTTTGCTCAAATTTTCAATAAAAGTTCTTTCCATTGTTGGGATTCCCCTTCCAAGAAGAAAATATTGTTAATTCAATTAAATCTGCTTATCAAGAGAGAATACTTACGAATCCACGCTTTGGACCCCTGGCCCACTCCACTACGACGCTCTGCCCGTGCCACTCTTTCCCGTTCTCATACTTGATTGCATCCTAGATGGTAAAGAAAGCGGGAGATAAAAAGGGTAATTCAAGTCGCTTTGAAGAAACTAAAACATGAAACAAATATACACTGGCTGTTACGTCCTAGTCCCACTGTACCGTTTCTCCTTCCGGTGTCACGCTAAATCTGTACGCAGTCGCAAATGCGCATGTGCACCTGTGGTAAAATTGCCTGCGAAAATCGTTCCCACAAAGTGTTGTCAAAACCAGACGGTGGATTAAGAAACTCCATTCACGCCATTTAAAATTTGGATAAAACATGTCTCAATTTGTTATAAGCATGAAATTGCGGCGTAATAATGGTCACGATTTTCGCAAGGCACAAACTCCAAATGTCTAAGCGCACGCGCATTTGCTACTGGGTACGGATTTCGGCACAACACCGGTTCCTATCTGACCAGAATGTAGCAAAACGGTAAGTATCTAGCAAATTTTTGAAGTTCCATGACGTTTTGTTTCGCGCAAAACTAGTATCCTACTAGTCCATACCAAACTTGGTCTGCATCATTTTGTTTCCTTCAGGATTTCAAACGGATAGGAAACGGAAGGAGAAACTGTGCAGTGACACTAGGCCATAATAAAAACAACCATGGTACAACTGACCACTTTTTGTTCAAAATATTTTTGGATTTTGGGTTGGGCAGGCAAATTGAGATTAACAAAGAGAAGAAATATTTAAGTCCAACTGATCCGACAAAGTAGAGACAAAGTAAGTTTGAAAAATTAAAGATAACGATAGCCAAATGATGTATTACAAAAAAAACAAATATCCACAAAATTAGAGTACATATCTTTAAAATATATACTTTGCATAAGTGTCATAATGAAACAAAAACAAGATTCACAATAACTTATGACTGAAAAAGCCTATGGCATTCTTGTTTTAAAAGGCTGCAATATTTTAAACTGACTTTTAGATTTTAAAGGGGTAGTACAATTTTGGTAAGGCTGAACTTTAGTAACCAACACCCGCACAATAACTTTATAAACTAACAGTTATAACTCCATCATGCTCGAAAGGTATACAAAATTACAAACGACTACCGTATTTGCCGGTGTATTAACCGCACCCCCCTTTAAAAAAAAACTAGATGGATCTTCGACTGCGCGCAGTCGAAAATTATGCCTCCGCTATCACGCGATTTCAATATCAAGCCCAAATTAATGTGCACTGAATTAATTTTTGTTTATTTTTCATATATTTTGAGTCCTGTGACCTTGACCATATGACCCCAAACTTTGATGGCTACATTGGCTCCCTAAGAAACATTCAGGTACCAAGTTTGATTGAAATCTGACATTCAGTGATTGAAATGTTGCCATTACAAGCCATTTTTGTATATATTGAGTCCTGTGACCTTGACTTTTGACCTCATGACCCCCAAAATATAATCTGATCATTGCTACCCCGATGTGTACACTCATACCAAGTTTGAAATTGATCCGTCAACCGGTTCTTGAGATATCACGAGAACGAGGCATTTTTGCACATATATTGAGTCTTGTGACCTTGACCTTTGACCTCATGAACCCAAAATCTAACCAGATCATTGCCACCCCAATATGTACACTCATACCAAGTTTGAAATTGATCTGTTAACCGGTTCTTGAGATATCGCGAGAACAAGGAATTTTTGCACATATATTGAGTCCTGTGACCTTGACCTTTGAACTCATGAACACCAAAATCTAATCAGATCATTGTCACCCCAATATGTACATTCAAGCCAAGTTTGAAGTTGATCCGTCAACCGGTTCTTGAGATATCGCGAGAACGAGGCATTTTTGCATATATATTGAGTCCTGTGACCTTGACCTTTGACCTCATGACCCCTAAAATCTAATCAGATCATTGTCACCCCAATATGTACCCTCATACCAAGTTTGAAATTGATCAGTCAACCGGTTCTTGAGATATCGCGAGAACGAAAACGGGACGTACGTACGTACGGACGGACGGACGGACGGACGGACGGACGTACGTACGGACGGACGGACAACCCGAAAACATAATGCCTCCGGCCACTTCGTTGGCGGAGGCATAAAAAGTGTGCTTAATACGCTATAAACCACACCCGTGTATTAACCGCACCCCCATTTTTGAATTTTTGTTGTTGAAAAAGGTGCGGTTAATACACCAGCAAATACGGTAAGTAAAAAGCCTGTTATTATTAAAAAAGAGCCATTAAAACACAAGAGGGCGCTCTCTAAAAAAGCATTGGTTTCAACCATTTTTCATACAAAATTATGCATGTGATGTTTTGTTGAAATAATGATCTTTAACTATTTAAAAACCTCTTGAAAATTTTTGAAAAAGTGTAAGCATTTAACAAATTTTTTTACAAATCATTGAATAAATCTGGGGCCCAGATTGATTCTGATCGGATATATTTATTGATATTTCAGCCGTTTCTGAACCAATTTGTATCAAATAAAGTTTATTCTGCCATTAAAATTGTATGCTCTTTCAAATTTTACACTCAGTTTTTCATTATCTTACAAAAAAAGTTATTTAGTTCAGCGCCCTCTATACCAAAAATGAACTACCCCTTTAAAATTGAAACTTAATCTATGGAAATGAATCAAATCCACTGAAAAAAAACCCATCGTGTATTTAAAGTGGAAAACATAAATGGGGAGATCTATCTACGGGGGCTAAACAAATAAAAAATCAATAATAAATCAGACACATACACATAATTTCAAAATGAGAACACATGTACATACATACTCATTAAAATCGTCAAATCGGACACATAACGTAGTTCTACAACTTCGCAACTCTCTCCCCTGCCGTCTACCGTTGCTCGCAAAACCCAATTTTGGACTCGGCAATTCACGGCAGAATTCACTTCACTTTTCATTTCACTTTTCAATTCACAATTTTGGTAGCAACTCCTCGGGGTTACATGTCGGGTGCATCGTCAGGGCGTTCCCATAGCAACAGATACCTTTCAAATACATATTGAAAAAGCAATCTGACTAGTGAAAGAAATGATGGTGACAATTGACAAATTTGGAAGAAAAGGGATTTTTGGATTTTGAGGAAAATGAGGGGTTTTAATATATCATTTTCTTTAAATAGGGTTGGGTGAATATAACAAACAATCCTTTATACTTTTTAGCAATAAAACAAAGAAAAGTGTTAAGCACTCATTAAGAACCCAATTTGAATAAAATTAATTGATGTATTGGTGGTAATTGTATGCATTTAAAGATATATTAGGACAAAATATGAATCACCATTTTTTTAAGGATCGGAATAAAAATAAGGAGTTGTAAAAGTAATGAATGTTGTGTCGTAAAAGCACCTGTATGTAGAACATCCAATTTATTTTGCACAAACTGTTGATATTACATGTTATCTACATGCCCTATCAATTGCAACTTGTCAAAAAAGTCCAGGGCCCTGTTGCAGAGAGACAAGCAATCGATTGTAAAGTTGCAATTGATTGTAAGTCAGATCATGTGACTAAATGCGCAAATCTGATTGGTTGAAATGCGCAGATTCTCTGACTTACAGTTAATTGTAACTTACAATCAATTGTATCTCTTTCTGCAACAGGGCCCATGTGATGCAACTTTAAGCGAGTCCTTACTACCTACCACATGATTCATCTGGAAAAAACAATTATGTTTCTTTTTAGGTGGTGGGGAATATTACGACCTCCGACTGCATCAAATACTTGGTAATGCAACACAAGAACATAGCACAGGGCTCTGCAAAATTTGTTTTTCTGACTTACTTACAGTAGTTGAGCAAGTTCCTAAGAGAAAAGCTTACATGAAACATATGCCAGAACTGGAAAAAAGTGCATTAATTAAACAAAAGGGTATTTAATTTTTTTCCCACTGTAATTCAGAGAACATAAAGAGAAACCTACATGTCCGATTAAGATTCCTAAGAAAAGTCAGAATACATCGAGTACCAAGTTGCTGACAATAATTTTCTTGTATTTTATGCACAGGACTTCACTGATTTTCACTGGCACGGACGCATGCATTGTTCAGAAGGCAAACTTCATGTTTCGGACAGAGTCCCAATTGGATTAATTGGTCCTACCTAACGGAGAGATCATATGACAAATCAATCACGTTTCACTTTAGGGGGTATTTTGCAGATTTGCATGCATGAATGTTCTGTAATCTGTATTCAAATCATACATCATATTCGGGCCAAGGCCCAATTGGATTAATTGGTTCTAAAGTTCAAAATGTACCTACCACGAATATCATCTGATAAACTAATCATGTTTCACTTTAGGGAGCAATTTTGACCTTTAACCCGAAGTACATTGCACATAATTGACAAGGGTGCATGTTGTGTTTGTTATGTTTTATTACATGTACATGTACGTGTATTCGTGTAACCGCATTTTATACCAAGTCCCAGCTAGATTAATTGGTTCCGAAGTGCTACATTTACCTACCACATAGTAGATCCTCTGATAAACTAATCACGTTTCACTTTAGGTGGTAGTATTTGACCTACGACCCTACATAGATGTAGGTAACTTAGCGCCCAAGACCAAAGTACATTGCATGTTTATTGTTTACGCTCGCTCAAGTGATGCGCACATACTCAGTCTCTCTAGATGGCTTTGGTAGGCATTACATACTGCCCTCCATTTGATGAATGTATTATATTTAGGGAAATTGGCATCTTGCCAACGACTGATTTCGAACATAGCTGTGTGGGTGTTGTGTGTGTGCTTGTATACTTGTACATGTAGCTCTATGGTTTGAACATGGACTCTGCTTTATATTAAGATCAACACATGTACATGTATGCAATTTGAATAAAGGGGGAATGTGGGAATATTATATTCCAACCATGTATAAAAATGGTGGAATACATGGTGGTAGCTCTTTGTGACTGTATGACTGAACATGTGCAATACTTTATTGTACTTGTCATAAAATAAATGAAGCAGAAATAAATTCTAATATATATCTTTTTAAAGAGAACTCTATGACAAATTAAGAGGGTTCTTTTATGATTTCTTATTTTTAGGGGGGGGGGGGGTCTATTGCCCTGCTCCCCTGTGAAATTTTGTTCACGGAGTAGGATCTATCGTTTGAATGAAGTGGAACTAATATTGACACAATAGATAGTAGTGATTGTCATTTTTTTAAGGAGCAGGTATTTGTAGGCAAGGCACAATTACTTGTGTTTTCTTTTATCAAAGAGACTTCAAGTTATTGATGTTAAATGTTGTGGAAAGTTTCAAATATTTGCATTTGGGCTACAAATGTATTTCCATAATTTGTAAATCCAACTTGGTGTTAAAGTTCGATTTGGGATCTTTGTGAAACACCCCCCCCCCCCCTGTACATTTCCAGGTACCTTTCCAGCAGAATCATGGAGACTTGGCAGCTCTATTCTATTTTTACCGAACAAACCGAAACTGAAACCCCCGACTTGTAACAAACGGGTCAATGTCCATGACTTTACTGTGCCCAGAGAAAGCAGGAACTAAAATTCAATTAAATTACTCCTCGACTTGATTGAGGCCTTAACTTCTGACATGGGATAATTTACAAGATTATTTCCTCAATATGTAATTTCATGTTAAAAAATCAAATCTAGTTGCCCACACAAAAATATCTCTTACATGTAATATACATTTTTTCACAGTAAACATAATACATTTGATCTAGTCATCTATCCGTTTAGTGTATTTTAATAATATATATATACATTTTTGTAACAGAAAATGTTATTCATTGTGGTAAAGCTCTGAGCTTTTCCAACTTCCCTTATTCTCTAATATCTTTATTGGGCTAAATACATGTTTTAAGCATATTCAACTGTATTTTTTATTATCATTACTATAATTTTATTGTACTATGATTGTATTATACTTAAATGTTATTTCACATAATCTATGCATTTTTATGATTTTTTTTAGACTACATTTGTTGTTCAATCAAACATTTCTAAATGTTACAAATTGTCCGTAACCTCACAATGCAGTCAGTAGGGCTCGACACTCGCACTGGCCCGGGGCCAGTGAAATTCCACTTCGGGCCAGCAAAAATGTATAGAAGATATATTTTGGTGGCCTGATGGGGCAAGCAGATTTTCAACCCGACATTGACAAAATTAGAAAATTCTCATTTTCTTCCATGTCATGCTTCATCTATCATCACAGGTTTGATCAGGAAAGAGTGATATTTTGAATAGTACTCATGAACATTTTGGGGCCAGTAAACTTTTCTTTCGGGCCACCAGAAAGGGGATAAAAATAATTTCACTGGCCCGACCGGGCCACTGACAGAAAAGGTATGTGTGGAGCCCTGCAGTCAGCTTGACAAAGACCAGCAGACGCAGCCTATTTTCTACATCCTGAGTCTATGGACAATTTATTACATTCAAATAAATCTTTATAAAGTAAATATTTATAAATAAAATCCTTCATGAATTTTGTACATACCTCAGCATCTCTCTTGTCGGCAAAGTCGACAAAGGCATAGGCTGCAAAAGACAAGAAACCTTAAATTGTTCAAATCATATTTTCAAATGAAGGGTTTGGAAAGGAATGCAAAATTGAAAGGGGGTAGGGAAAGGCATATAGGCTGCATAAAATAAGACAACTCAAATTACTTGAATTATATTTTCAAATGAAGGGTTCGGGGAATCGGAATACAAATTTATTTTCATGGAGGGAGGGGTACCGTTAGGACAAGATAAGAAACGTCAAATTATTCAAATTATATATTGTCAAATGAAGGGAAATTAATTGCTTGTTGCTTCTTCTTCTCCCCCCCCCCCCTCCCACCTTTTGTTTGGGGGGGGGGGGGGGGGGTGGGGGGGGGGGGTTAAAGTCTAAAACTATGAACTCGAATGGGCCTTGGTGGAAAAAAAATCACTTAATCAGTGCTCAAAATTATCACAGGCCCTGTCAACCAAATTACATTGATACTAAAAATTCCACCGGACTGAATGGGTTACCAAATATGTTTTGGGCCATTAGAATATGAAAAATCTTGTATTTACTTGCCCGACTGGGGAAAGGGGAAACAAGTTCATTTCTAGCATTGCCAGTTATAAATCTATTGCGTATGATTCCCAACAATACATGTACACTCAAAGCTGTGCACCATTCAGTGAACATAATACACGGGGACTCGGGGCGAATTCGCCCCCGAAATGCTAAAATGAGCCCTAGAAAATTTTAAAAAGAGCCCCAAAAATGTTCATAGAGTTCAATCAATGCAAATAAAAATTGTAGAGCATTATTTCCATGCAGGCAAGCTTGAAAAGTAGCCCCCAAAATAGATTTAGATTTTAATTTTTTCCCTGGCACCATTTATAGAGTGACTATCTTTGTTTGGGCCACCAGATTTAGTTGTGGGACACTAAAGTAAAAAGTGAAAAATCTTGTTTTTACTTGCCACAAAGCAATAAATTCATTTTTGACACACTCTACTCTCTAGCACTGAATTAGAGGAAGATGATTAGGGTTGGGATTAGTGACCATGTAAGTGAATACATTTAGGTTTACTTTAGATTGGGGTAAAGTTTGGATTTGGAGAAATTGAAGTTTAAATTCTGGCATCATGTTGTACTTGTACTTGTAGACCAAATGAGACAAACTAAATAAATGGGTGCTTAAAAGTTAAAAAGTTAAACCACATTGACCATTTTGAAGGGGTTGGATAAAATAATGTATAAATTCCTACTTACCCATTCCGGATCCTGTATATGAAATATAAAACAAAAAGAAAGAAGAGAGTGTAAACACAATAAACAAACATAAGAATTAAGATGTTTAACAATTTCAATAAATAATTATATTGCACATATGAATTATTCTCTAGAGACTCAAGACGACAATACCCAAGTCGGGGCACAAAATTAGTGCCACAGGCCTGCTGGCCTGGGGCCACCGACAGTTCATTCATGCCAAAAATCTGCTTGCCCCGTTTCCTAATCATAGCAAAATGTCAAAAAGCCAAGACAACATGGACAACCTGAAAAATGAAATAAATGCAGAAAAACAACCAAATTCCAGCAACAGTTTTTAATAAGTCGAGCTTAATTAATGGCAAGCTTACAACAAGTAAACAAATCTTCACTTAGCAAATATTCATTAAATAGATTAGAACCTGTCATCATCAATCAAATAGTTCATATTTTCCCCTCCCAATAATTATGGCCATGCCATCTCATTCTCACATGCACCACCGCTCACCGCACCCCGCCCGCCGTCCTTCCCCGTTCTCTACCCCCATCATCCCCGCTGAAAGAAAAACAGTGCTGTATTTTCAAGAGAAACTCACCATATTTCAGCTCACATCTCGTCATTTTCCCGAAGTAGCTGAATCTATCTTCGACATCTCGCAACCGCAAGTTCTTGCTCAACCTCCCAACAAAAAGCTGCGCACTCATTTTGGCTGTGAAATCTGCCAATTTGATCGCTATTTATGAATATTAGGGTCAGACTTCGAATGATTTGTATAAAGTTGAACTCGTGATGACGCGACGTACTAAACATGCATGAAAATGCACAGTGATAAAGTTCCCGCGCGCGCTACCAATTAATATGCATGCATGCTGTATTGAACCCGCGTGTACATGTACTGTAAGTGGCCATTGGTACGGTACGGTATGATAGATTCGCATACATTAATGTACGTACTAGCTTGGCCTGCATGCATGCTGTGCATTTGCATGCTAGGAGCTAGTCGCCTCCCACGTGGGGAATCCCCCATCAAAATCCCCTAACCCTGGCCCCGGCCCCCAAGCCAACCCCCAGTCAAAACGAAAATCTGATATAATCTATTTTCAACAATTAATTGTTGCATACTTGCATTTCATTTATTTCAGACAAGCAATGCTTATTATATTAGAAGAGGAATTGAAAAATGGTATCCGACCCAGGTCGAAATTCCCATAGAACCAAGACCCATATGATTCCCATAGAGACCCATAGGCCTAATGGTTTCTATGGGATCCTATGGGTTTCAATAGGGAAAGTGGAACATGGGTTTCTATGGGTTCTATGGGTTTCTATGGGTGTGGGTTTCTATGGGTCCTATGGGTTTCTATGGGTCCTATGGGTTTCTATGGGTTTTTATTTTATGGATTTCTGTTGGTCCCATAGAAACCCATAGAAACCCATAAAAACCCATAGGATATTCCTATGGGTTTTCTATGGGTTTCCTATGGGTTTCCTATGGGTTTCTATGGGAATTTCGACTTGGGGATTATCCTTAGGCCTAATTGTAAAATAACATACATTATTGTAAAGTTTATTTCCAGCATATGGTCTATAAAGTATAATGACATAAAATGATAAAGAAACAATCGTTCATATTCCATTTCCAGTTATGATAAACAGTACTAAATGCAAGGGAATGCAAGTAACATTACCGTGTTTATTCGTTTGGTATTCACTAATTCACATGTGTATTACTAAAGGGTTGGTCAAACTGAATGTAAGTATAAGTATGTATTATATTCCACATACTAAGAATCTTGCTCTACGATTGGTCAAAAGTTAATCACGTGATGAAATATAGTTTCGCCCATTATTGATGGAAGAAGAAAAGTTTGTTACACTGTGTAGATATCTTGGGTGAAAGTGCGTTGCACTCACTAGATGGTCGGTAAAAGTGCGTTGCCCACTGTGTAGATATTCAATTGTTCGCGCGCAATTAGTACACGTGCGCGCGTTAGTGCGCAGAAAGGTAGCGCGCTGATGCGCAACGTTTGCGCGCGGCTTATCGTCTTTGACTTTTAATCATAAATCTTGTTCATGTGCAGGATTGACGAAATTCCAAACTGTTTAGCCCTTTGTGTTAGTTATAGGTCGTTTGTGATCAATGTGGAATATAAAGCAAATAATCACCTTTTGGTTTCAGGCGATGGCAAACTATCACTTCCTCGGCGATCTGAATGTATACGCTATCTTTCCTCAGCTTCGCTTCGGGAAAGATAGCTACATCCAGATCGCCTCGGAAGTGATAGTTTGTCCCATCACCTTCACCAACGGTAATTATTTGCTTACTAGTAGCCAAAACTTGCACAATATCGGGACATATCATTACAAACTAAAAAATGCTTGAAAGGTAGACAAACTTACAAAATGGCAAAATGGCCAAGTGATGTCATCATTCAAAAAGCAGACGTTAAAACACAAGATGGCGCTCTCTAAAATATATTGGTTTAATCCATTTTTTGTATTAAAAAAAATGAATGGAGAGATCATTATAACAACTACTGTATTAAAAAAACACCTTTGATATATTTTCGAAAAAGAGTAGGCACCATCTAGAGTATTTTGTTCTTCAATTCGGGTGAATAAAATGTGGGTCCCACGTACGAACAGTACTATCCAATTGGATATATTTATTGATATTTTAGCTCTTTCTGAAACGATTTTGATCAAAATAAAGTTTTTTTACGGTAAAATCACATGCTCTTCCAAATAATATAATAGTTTTCCATTACCTCACAAATTAATACATTTTTGAAGCGCCCTCTAAACCAAAACTGTACAATCCCTTTAATCATAAAGATAGTGTCCGTCCAACCCGAGTCAGAATTTTGCAAGCATAGAACTCTACAAGTTAAAAAAAAAACAATAACAAACAAGGATGCAAGTGTGTGTCATTTTTAATGGCCCGGTTAGATATCAACGGATAGCGGAAACGAATGCCCAACGAATAGAAAATTTGCGAAATGAAATTATCTGGTGATGAAAGTCGTCTCCATTGCTTTATGTACAAAACATAGAACAACGTATAGCCTACATCACCGGACAAGGAACGGACAAGAAACGCATATACGAACGGAGACGAACGGATGGACAATTTAGCTCTCCGTTTGACGTCCGTTTACGCAATCCGTTGATATGTGACCGGGCTATAAAGGGAAAGAACAGTTTTGTTTGGAGGGCGCTTCAGAAGATAATTAATCAATGGAAAAGTAATTGTATACTATTATGAAGAGCACGAGTGAACAAACAGACAACATAAAACAAACTTAAAACAAACATAATTTTGATCAAAATCGAGTACAGAAACAGCAAAAATATCAATAAATATATCCGATTGGAATAAATCTGGGACCCACATTATTTTATAAGATAATTTAAGACATAAACTTTTTCGAAAATATACCCATGCAAATGGCATAAGGTTTGTAACTATAGTTTTGATGATCTATCTATCGAGTATTAAACAAAATATATTACATTCACAGTTTCATAAGAAACGGTTGAAATCAATTAGAGAGCGCCCTATTGTGTTTTTAACGGCCGCTGCTTTTTCGGAACTGATAACAGTCTCCTTAATAAAAATATAGCCGTTTGTAAGTTTTTCTACATTTTGTGCATGGTGGGGTTAAATTTAGTTTGTAATGATATAGGTGCAAGTTTTATACTAAAATTCAGTTTGACAAGAACGTTACTATCCCTTTAAGATCACAGTGATAAAGGATTGAAAATAATGCAATGCATACTTCCAGGCTCATTTCCTTTCTATTCTGCATCTTGCATCATGGATTATTATTTTGGTATCCTTATTTGTGACCAATTAAAAATACTCAACCTGTTATACAACACACGTAACTATGTATACAGCAAGTGGAATTTGATTAGATTTTTTTTATTTTTTTTTTAATGTAAAATGTTTTTTAAAATATTTTTTATGAGGCATCAAGTCCAGTGGCGTAGACAGGTTCTTACACCTGGGGGGGATGATTTGCCGTTCACCGGACCAAGACCAATTTTTCGAGACCAAGACAATTGCTTGAAAGTCGTCTCAGTGGGGGGGGGGGGGGGGGGGGTAGATGTTAAGATGATCGTGGGACAGGGGCGGATCTAGCTTTTTGCCAAAGGGGGGGTTTGACCCAATGACGATGCGGAGTGCCGCGAAGCGGCGAAAAAAATGTGGGCGTTTTTGGAGTTTTTTGGCAGCCCTAGCCGCGAAGCGGCGAAAATTTTTGACGTTTTGAGCGTTGTTTGGTAGCCCAAGCCGCGAAGCGGGGAAATTTTTTGGCATTTTTTGCGTTTTTTGGCAGCCCAAGGGGGGGGGGGTTTAACCCCCTAACCCCCCCCCCCCCGTAGATCCGTCACTGTGGGAGCGAATTGACTATGCGGGGGGGGGGGGGGGGGAGGGTGTGTCCCTACCGAGGGCTGGGGCAGGGTCAGATATGGAGGGTTTGGAAGGGGGGATCCCCTCCCACGGAGAAGATTTTGCATTTATATACTTGAAATGGTGCAATTTCGTGCACACCACACAAGTAGCCAGAGCAATGCCAGCCTATACTGGAGCTACGTGGCCTGGTATACAGAAAAGAAATACTCACCCCTGACCATACGCAAATTACACAACAAACTGAGATTATCTGGTCGCGCGCGTAGCGCGCAGCGAAAAAGGAATGTGGATGTACAAATTACTTTTTTTAACGGTAGAATTAACAAGTCTTTGCTCATACAACTAATGTTCTTTCCCCAATCGTATACAGATACACACAAAACATATATCCTTCCCTAAAACCTGGGGGGGATGATTGTACATGGCATCCCCCCCACCTTGTGAGCTGGGGGGGATGCATCCCCCTCATCCCCCCCGTTGTCTACGCCCCTGATCAAGTCCAATCATAAAGTCGTCTTCAGATGGTAAACGTATACATTTTAAAGGGATAGTTGAGTATTGGTATAGAGGGCGCTACACAAATTTGTTTTGAGATAATGAAAAACTGAGTGTCAAATTCGAAAGAGCATTATACGATTTTAATGACAGAATAAACTTTATTTGACCAAAATCGGTTCAGAAATGGCTGAAATATCCATAAACATAACCATTTGGAATAAATGTGGGGCCCCACAATTATTTGACAATTTCGAACCAGCCGTTAAAAAAGGTTTAAAATGCTTCCTCTTTTCAAAAATTTACAAAAGAGGTTTTTAGATAGTTGTTGATTATCTCTCTATCTAATAACTACTTCAACAAAACATCACATACACAATATTTTATTAAAAATGGCTGAAACCGATGAGTGTTTAGAGAGCGCCCTTTTGAGTGTTAACGGCTCTTTTTTGAATGATAACAGGCTTTTTACTTAGTCATTTGTAATTTTGTATTCCTTTCGAGCATGGTGGAGTTATACTATTAGTTTGTAATGTAATGGTGCAGGTTTTGCTAGAGGAGTGGTCACACTGAACACGAATCCCCACGAATAGACCCACGAATGCAGTACGAATTGGTACAAATCAATGGCAAGCCGTTTTTAACATTTATTCCTATTTCTTGATATCAAGAATTCAATTCTTGATATCAAGAAATCGAATTCTTGATATCAAGAAATGCATTCTCGATATCAAGAAATGCATTCTTGATATCAAGAAATACTTTTCGGTATTGGTAATACTTGATATCAAGAAATAAACTGATATCAATAATTCAATTATTGATATCACGAAATAGGAATAGATGTTAAAACGGCTTGCCATAGATTTGTACCAATTCGTACTGCATTCGTGGGTCTATTCGTGGGGAGTCGTGTCCAATGTGACCACTCCTTTACTAAAATTCAGTTTGACCAAAACTGTACTCTCTTTACCAGAACTCAACTATCCCTTTAAACGGTCGCAGACTCGCAGCGACCGTTTATTTCGAGCTCAAGTTTCAAGTTTCAAGTTTATTCAAACCAAATCAAACATAAACAATGGTACAAGATATAACAGCAAGGAACACAAGAATGATAGGTTTGGGACCCCAGTGAAGCACAGCTTGTGAACGGGGCCCCTTTACACAGTTGACTATACGATAGGTATATAATGGCAAGGAGTAACATATTTATATTAGCTCATGATTGATAATATTCCACTCAGATTGTCAAGCTCTAATCTTCTCTGACTAGGTATTTTATTTCATATAAGACAATAATCTGGCAACTTGGTTTGCAAAAGCCTGGTGGGCAGTATAGCGGTTTCAATCTATTTAACACTGAAACAAAACAAGGCAATGAAAATCATCAACAGGAATCATGCATGGAAGGTGCGTTATATTCAGTGGTAGGTAAGCGTGGTCTGATTGGGGGCAGAGACGTAGCTACTGGGGGCATTGGGGGCATGTGCCCCCGTCAATTATTTGACAAAACAAAACAATATAAAAACACAACAGGTAAATCTGTGAAAAAATAAGAAATACATAAATATTGTGCCCCCCTAATTAATGTATTTGGCCCCCAATTCAGTCCGACCATGTTACGACACTAATTGGAGTAGGCGGGGACCGGTAAGGGGGAGGGGGGGGGGGGGGGGGGGGCGGTCAAGCAAATTATTGGGGTATAGCACAACTTTGTTTGTTGTGTGTAAAGGATGCTTTTTATTGTTTTAATTACATTATTGGCTGGGCACTGTTTTATGCCCCCGCCATTACGCCACTTATGTAGGCCTAGATTATAATCAAAGTAAAACTTTCACTGTACTCATGAGTCATGATTCGGTGGGCTGAGACAGTCCTTAGAAAATTTTCGAAGCCGAGACCGAGAACTTTCTAAATTTTCGAGCCCGAGACCAGGAATGTTCACAATTTTTGTGGCCGAGACATGAGGCCAAGACCCGAGACCATTGGTATATAAATGATGGTCGAGACCGCTAAAATGTGGTCTTGAGACCACCTACAAGTTATAAAGGGGGGGGGGGGGGTTCAAACCCCCCAAAACAGTCATTTTTTGGTCAAAGGGGGGGGGGGGGGGGGTTGAACCCCACCCCCCCCCCCCCCCCCCCCCCCATATGTTATCAAGGAGGTACAGCAACTCCTTGATGTTATCAATTTAATCTTCTTGGACCTTTTGGGGGACAGCTAATAAAATCCAATATAGTTCCTCAATCTCATTTGGGTAAAACAAAATGCAATGAAAGATTGTCGCCGACGCTCATTTTAATTTTTAAAATCTTTTTTCTTTATTTTTGGATGCGTGATGACGTCACTCGTAATTGCAGAAATCGGACACGTCGAAAGAATCGCGTATGCTGAGCTCTCGCGAAACATCAAAATGGGTAAGAATTCTTCTTTTGTCGGCTTTTCTATGCAAAATGATAACTTTTATTGAGTGAATGTGAAGAAGAGTTTATTTAAAACCTCAAATATCACTCCACAACACTCTTACTGGTGTTTTAAACCTCTGTTTTAGAGGTTAATTCCTTTGTTTAACATAACATTTTAGATAATGCATCCCCACATATTGAAAATGGTGTGTGTCATATTTAATACGTTGAAAATGAAATTGAGAATCGTTGTGTAAACTAATGTTATTGTTAATTGTTCTAAATAGTTAATTAAGTGTTGGGAGTCAGTTTAAAATGTGTTTTTGTTTAAATCTGCATTTCTAACATTTTGGGATTTTGATATTAGTTTTTGTTTGCATTATTTTATCATTTTGTGTCTTGTTTTTCTGCACCAAAAATTACAAAATTGGCAAAACATTTCGATTTTCGACACAATTTGCTCTTAACCTGTTTTTATTCTACAAAATGTAATAGTTATTATAGTCACCTACTACCACTGGTTGGCAATGCACTATAAACCCTCATTGCAGTATTTTACATATTCTTCCAAAAACTATAAAATTAGAGATTGTTTTTAAATTGAAACAAAAAATACTATTAATTGACAATGATTCATTAACTGTTGTACAGTTATTTGGGGCTCCAACTATTCATGCAGCCCTTACTATTAATTATGCCATTCTTTACCAAAGCATTCCACGACAAGCGCATGCATCACACATAGGTACATTAGCAATGGTGATAGTATCGCGAGATTTCACGACATGTTGAAGCCCGACTGAAAAGTGTTTGTTGTGATTTTGGTCTTAAAAGTATATGAGAATATATATTTTTTAAAGATTAATAAAGTTAAACTACAACGCTTACCAAATATGCTGTTTTGATTGTCCTTTGAATTCCGAAACGTAGTATTTGAGCTCCTTTTCTCTGGAAAAAAATGAGTAGTTGCTGCACACCCCAAGTCGTAATCCGCATGTACACAAAGTATGAACCCTGATGAAGGGCCTATTTGCTCAAAATACAAATTTGCTAAATAGTCTCAATTTAAGACTAGGAATAGTTTACATTCAGATTTTTATTAATTTGAGTCTGATCATCATCGTTCATATTTGTATCATTTCAAGTTTTGATCACACTTGACTTAATGAAATCGGAAGGTAAACTATTCAAATTCTTAAAAGGAGACTCTTTAGTAAATTTGTATTTTGAGTAAATACGCCCTTCATATATCGATTATTGCGTCCGAAGCGTGCACGCCCATCACGCGCTATAAAATCCCATCGCAAAGAAAATCGGTCTCTGATAGAATAACACGTGTTTCGTCGCGGCGGCGAGCGAGGTGGCGAAGTGAACACTCAGGGATCGAATAGCGCAAACGGACGCGTCTGAATAGTCATGCACTAGTATTCAAGAGCAAGCTTCCTGCGCGATTTCTTGTCGTAGATGGCATCAGGTATAAGAGTCGCTGATATAGCAATTTCCTATATGTTGCGTGTAAATGGTCCAGTCAACTGGACCAATTTACTAGTAGATGTGGCATGCATGACAAAAAGATTGAATGCTGTATTGACTATTATATTGCATAGAGCATCGAGCATCCATTCTTTGTGTGATTCATGTGCATGTCGTGGGCTAACTCTAGAGAACGCCAGCGCTTGGCTGGCGTTCTAGACCCACCTAATAAAGCTAAAAAATGTTAACTTTTGTGTGCACGATAATTGTGCTTAAAATGATACATATGATACTGTACTTACCACCAATCAGAGCACAAATATGTGATACAACTTGGCGGTAGATAAAAATGATGATTTTTTGCTCCATTCCGCATCAAAATGAGTGATTTATGCACCTCCTCGACTTCTCTCCGTGTCGTATATCGCGACTTCTGAATGATCGATGATCGCGCTTTGGTCTCCATTCCAGTCGCCCGCCGATTCCAAATAGACGGCAGATCTGACGCGCGCGTTTAGTGGTCGTACGGACTGTACTTAGCTTATGCATCAGATCGATCTGGAATCGGCGGGTGACTTGAATGGAGACCAAAGCGCGATCATCAATCGTTCAGAAGTCGCGATACGACACGGAGAGAAGTCGAGGAGGTGCATAAATCACTCATTTTGTTGCGGAATGGAGCGAAAAATCATCATTTTTATCTATCGCCAAGTTGTATCACATATTTGTGCTCTGATCGGTGGTAAGTACTGTATCATATGTATCATTTTAAGCACAATTATCGTGCACACAAATGTGAAAATTTGGGGGCTCTATTAGGTGGGTCTAGAACGCCAGCGCAAGCGCTGGCGTTCTCTAGAGTTAGTCGTGGGTATGCTTCAATGGAAGAGAATGCTGTAATTCTGTGTATATCACAATGTTTGAATTTGTAAAATTTGAAGCAGTTATTGAATTAATATCACAATTTTCTTTCAAATGTTTCTTTCTCAACAGGGAATTTCTTTTCAAATTTGTTTTCTGGCCTGTTCGGCTCGAAAGAGATGCGCATCTTAATCCTCGGGTTGGATGGGGCGGGGAAAACCACCATCCTGTACAGGTTACAAGTTGGAGAAGTCGTCACAACAATACCAAGTAAATTTGTATAATTATTTGTTAATTTTTTTAATTAATGTCTTCATGAAAAAATAAAAATTGAGCAAAGAAAATTAAGATAGCAATTTGGATGTCTCGGGTTCGATAATGGGGAAGTCCAATTTCTTTTACTCATTTCCATTTTCATATATTCAACTTTCTAAACTTTTCATGTTTCTTTTTTAAAATCAAGAATGATATATTTGACTTTAATTTTCACTGTTCATAGTATGTTTGAGCTGGTGCGCTAGGAAAATATCACAATTGATTATGCTGATGCTTTACTTATAAATAATAATAATAATAATAATAATCTAGAGACCTTATATTGGGCCAAATCCATCTTTTGCAAGATGCTAAAGGCCCAGTTAGGTATATCTACACACACACACACACACACACACACATAAAAGTACATACACAAATTTAGTTACAACTTACAAACATAATTATGAACATAATTTAAATACAATCATGTGCACATATAAATATAGAGATAACAAGCAAAATTACAATTCTGAAATTACTCGAAGGCAACTTGGAAGAGGTATGTTGGCATGTTGCTATGTCATCAAACAGAGAAAGTAAATTTTATTTTACTTTTCCCTTCATTCTTTTGTAGGGGTGCTTTACATAAAATACATTGTATTGCGAGTCATTCTCATTTTGAATTTAACCATACTAAGGCTTTTGAGAAAAAAAACTATGACCATAGACTCACCTCTTTGAAACAATCAACTTTTAAACTTCTACACTTTCAAATCTGTTGAGAATTCTCTTGTGTGAATCTGTTGAATTTTTGTTACTTAATTTTATTTTGATTTGTTGTGATGTTAAAGCTATTCAATATATACACATGATGTTCACTTTAATTGCATTTTGAATTTGAAATTAGTACTATTCAGTCACTATAACTATTGATTCGTTCTTATTCTTACAGCCATTGGTTTCAATGTTGAAACAGTCACATACCAGAATCTCAAATTCCAAGTGTGGGATCTTGGAGGACAGACAAGCATTAGGTAAGTTAAAACAATTTTTAATTAAAGTGATCCGTTATCTTACTTTTTCCCCCCAAAAGTACTACCGTATTTGCCGGTGTATTAACCGCACCCCCAACATTGGGAAACATTGCAACATAATCAACTTTTGTTAATTTTTAGTACACAAAACAACACAAATCACATAGTACTTGTTTCAGATTGGAGCACAATTCATAGCAGAAAAGCCTACCAAGCTTTTGACTTCACATCAACTGATATTACAGCCATATGTGGTATTTTCAAGAAAAATGTTTTATTATCTCTGTGTATTAACCGCTCCCCCCTTTTTGTATGAAAAAACGTGTGGTTAATACACCAGCAAATACGGTATTTGAGACTTCAATCATAAAATTCATTTACCCATTTCATTGTAAGATTCTCGAGATCGATATGTGAGATTTTGATAGAAAAAGAATAATGTTTACTCAATGGAAACAGAGGAAATCGATTTTATCGCGACCATTCGCGTGATGCATCGGATGCATCTTGGCTACGGCCGAAAGCATCTATAGGCGCTTCCAAATTTTCTCCCATGCCTTATTGGAGGTGTTACTACTCAATCACAGATGCTATCATCTATTCAATGTTTTCCCCCAGGCCTTATTGGAGGTGCTACTTCTCCAACACAGATGCTATCATATATGTAGTAGACAGCAGCGACAGAGACAGGATTGGGGTTGTACATTCAGAACTGCCTCTCTTTTATTGCTCCCTCTTGTATGAAATTAGGGGTTGCCATATGTAGTAACATAATATATTTAATATGATTTTTTCCCCATGCCTTATTGGAGGTGTTACTAGTCAATCACAGATGCTATCATCTAAGTAATGGGCAACATCAACAGAGACAGGACAGGGGTCTTACATTCAGAACTGCCTCTCTTTTTATTGGGGTTGCCTTAGGCTGAATAGTAACATGATATATTCAATGTTTTCCCCCAGGCCTTATTGGAGGTGCTACTACTCCAACACAGATGCCATCATCTATGTACTAGACTGCAGTGACAGAGACAGGATTGGAGTCTTACATTCATAACTGCTTCTCTTTAATTGCCTTTCTTGGAGCTCTTACATGAAGTGAGAGGTTATCATAGTAATACAGTCAAACCTGTGTATAGTGACCACCTAAGGAAACAAGAAAAGTGGCCACTGTAGTCATAGGGCCTATGACACCACCTAAGGAAACAAGAAAAGCGGCCACTGTAGTCATAGGGCCTATGACATCTATAGACAGGTTCAATAGCACACTTTGCTCTACAGGGGATCGCTTTTGGTAGTCACTGCGGGCAGGGGGCTGCTATAGACAGGTGACCACTAGGACAAGTTTCACTGTAGTATATTCTTGTTCTTGTACAGGCCTTATTGGAGGTGTTACTACTCCAACACAGATGCCATCATCTATGTAGTAGACAGCAGTGACAGGGACAGGATAGGAATCTCAAAATCAGAACTGGTCTCAATGTTAGAGGTAAGTGAAAGCTATAAATTAACATTTTTGCTTTGTGGCCAAGTCGGGCAAATAAAAACAAGATTTTCTAGTGGCCCGAAACCCATATCTGGTGGCCCCAAACAAAGAAAATCATAACAAATTCTGTTATATTTGCTTGCCCGATCGGGCAAGTGGAATTTAGGATCAATGGAGTTTGGTGGCCCGAAGTTAAATTTTTAGTGGCCCTGGGCCAGTGGGCCAATGCTAATTTTGAGCACTGGGTAAGTAAAAGCTCAGTCTATATTTAGTGCTTATCAATATAATATTTCTGAGGATCTATTTTGTTGTTAGCCCAGGTATGAATTGTGAACTACTAATACATTCGAAAAATAATATCGCTAGTGATATTCGTTTGTCTCGCAATGTATGGAATCTAATAGTCCAGTCAAAATATGAAATAACCCACCACTAATTGCAACAGAAATGATTCCACTTGCATTTAATGTAGAATAGCCACCAAAACAACATACTAAAAGTTGACAAAAATTGGAGTGGTGGATAAGTGTCTAATTTGCATAAATTCAAAATGGCCGCCATACAGCCTTTTCAAGGCCATATCTCTGGATATATGAAGCACTTAGAAAGTTAATTCTCGTGTCTACACCCATGTTTTCAAGGTCAAGGAATATCATTGTAACCTAATTAGCAACATTCAGGCAACCCATCATACCTAATTTGCATAAAGTTATAAATAATTTATTCAAAATGGCCGCCATGTATCCTATATAAGCCTTTATCTCAATATGAACCCAACAGAAAAATATTTATTGTATATATAACCATGTTTCCAGGTTATGGAACAGAATTTTAGTATATTTTGCAACTTTTAAGCACCCCCTTATAGCTAATTTGCATATACATATATTCAAAATGGCCGCCATGTAGGACACTTAATCCCATATCTCGAGATATGAGACACATAAAAAGTCAATCTAAGTGTCTACACCCATGTTTTCAAGGTCAAGGAACACAATTGTAACCTAATTAGCAACATTCAGGCATCCATCATACCTAATTTGCATAAAGTTGAAAATAATTTATTTAAAATGGCCGCCATGTATCCTATCTAAGCCTTTATCTCAGTATACGAACCCAACAGAAAGATGTTTATTGTATATAAAACTATGTTTCCAGGTTATGGAACAGAATTATAGTATATTTGCAACATTTAAGCACCCCCTTTATAGCTAATTTGCATATAAATATATTTTAAAAGGCAGCCATGTACGGCACATGTATATATCATTGGAAATAACACAAGTTATGAATTCATTCTGTCGTTATTCTATATACCAACGCTCGAAATTAGCACAGGCCCGATGGCCCGGGGCCACCAAAAATTGCTGTCGGGCCAGTAAAAAACTCATATTTCCAATGTTTGCTGGCCCGATCGGGCCTCCAAATGTTTGAAACAATTGAGCACAATATTATGGTACTTATTGCAAATTTGATACCTCACAGAAAATACTTTATTTGTGGTTTAAAAAGAAAGGAAAGAGAGCTCAATAATGATCAGTTTTGTGCGATTTTTTCTTCTTCTGCAGACAGCTAGCTCAGAAAAGACGCAAATTATTATAATTAGCATTGTTTCTGCCCCACCCCCCATACAGCATGTTCCACTTGGGATAGGTAGAAAGGTATCAAATTAATTCTGTTATCAGTTCAGTTTGTATATAAAACTTGAATAAATAATAGGAAGTATCAAGAATAATATTTGCTATAGTACTTGCGGAAATAAATTTAGAGAAATGTCCGATTTGTAAAAGTTTAATTTGTGTTGTTTTCCATTCTGTTTATTCCTACACCCCCGTTTTGTGAATGGAGCATTCCAATTTCCATATATGGAATATGTGCTTCGGCAGTGAGATCGAGAATGTTTACGATCAATTCATCAATATTTGACTCCAAAATTTCAACAACAGAAACCCACAATTTGAAAATATTTAATTTTTGTGAGGTTTATAAACAATAATCCATCGAAAAGTGAGGTTAAAAGTCTGAAATGTGAGAGGATATTTTAATAATCGATCAAATTTGGTTCGCATGTAAAATTCAACATAGCCCATGTTCATGTTGTGTCTGCATAAATGTTTGACTAACTGTTTTACAAATATAGCACCACAATTTGAAAAATGTGTCATTCAGGACAGGTTTCAAAACAATATTCTACGGAATTGTGAGATTAAAAGACTGATATATAAGTACAAATTTCCTTTATCAATCACATTTGTCATGCATGTCAAACTCAACAAATTATGTTCGCCGTATTCGAAATCGGATACAGTGCGGTATGATCGGTGACTTGTCAAGTTTGCAGCCGATGTTTACAAAGAATTGGGCTTTTTGACTTCAAATTATTAGCTTAAAATACCACAATTTAAAAACATGTTATTTGTCTGAGATTTTCACATGACATTTACACCGAATGTTGAGGTCAAATTTGTATAATAACAGTGAATTTCCCACTTTTCCACAGTTTTGAATGTGCTATGAATTTCCTCCTTTTTTCTTGTTTTTCTTTATTTTCTTCGGGCCAGTAGATTTTGGTTTCGGGCCACCAAAATTGGAAAAATACTAATTTTACTGGCCCGACCGGGCCACCAGCAAAAAAAGTTAATTTCGAGCGCTGTATATACCTATTGTCAATGTTAAACACATGATTGTGGCCATTTCAAGCATATTACTCATGAATACCTAATTTGCATAAATTTGAATAAACTTAACAGAACTCCTTCCTATTGTTGTTGTTACTATGGTTACAAATGTACACGGTGGTACAAAAAGTTATTCTACGATAAACCTAATAGCCTATACAAAGTTTTAATCGAACCCTGAAAAAGTCTAGCTAACTGTGGTGTTCCGAATAATAATCATGTTATAAACATAATTATCCAGATATGGTCGATCCAACTGTAAAGGACGAGCGCCTCCCATTCGAATATTGCACTAAATAGTGCACTTTGCATGATGGATTTATTATTGCAGTGACATTTCCGATACTCTATTTTCGTGTTTTGCAAACTGATGGCGGCATATTTATGACATAAAAGAAGAAGACTGAAGGTTTTTGCTAAAAAAGGGAAAACAATATGTCATTATTTAGGAGCATTTCTTGAATAAAGTCCGTAAACAAGAATTACATTTATTGGGGCACCCTGTATAGTGTTCGAAATCGTACAAATTTGCTGTATTTGTCGATATCAAATGCTGACTTCCAGTTATTATAACTTTTTCTTCAGATACGGTAAACACTTGAAATTTTCACAGAGTATTGCTGATATAACTGGACAGTTTTCTGAAAAGTATTAAGTCAACTCCCAGTGTAATTATTGATATATGCTGAATTATGTAAATCAATAATTTCATATTTTTGGGGAAAAAGTCCTAAAATTTGAGTTTGGTGCTAAAAATGACCGTGTTACATATCCTGAAACCCATTGTGTTTGTTATCAGATTATAGGAAATTTTATTGTCATGACTGAAAAATCATGCTTATTTCACGTGTTGTTTGGGAAATCTCTCCAATTGTCTATAGCAAGTCAAAACGGCTACTTCTTTGGACGCCATCTTAGATTTGGAGGTGTTCGCAACAAATTTGTTGAGGTAGACCTCTGAATTAATTTGTCTCATTAAAAATACTTGCAAATAAAATTGGTTTAAACTTGTTGTGGAGATCTGGCAACCTAAGTTCGATGTTGGCCCTCCCCTTAGACGTGGGTGAGCGTGTCATGATTGATTTGATCGATCGGGACTAATTTCTATTATATTTTTTTCATGAAGATAATATGCAATCGACACAACCGTTAAGGCAGAAACTGTTATTGCACTCATCAAGTTTGAGCGTCAATATCTAGCTTGTTATTGCATGATCCTACTTGAATTTGTTATCATTGACAAGCCTGTTTATTCCCATTTACATTTATACCGTTTTTACCTTGATTAAGTTGTTCAGAATGTGCAGTAGACCTGAATATGGAGCCATTGCCAACTAAATGTGAATTTTCCTTTTGTTAGGAGAATGGCTGTATTATGAATAGTATTGTGGTGATTACACAACAGCTAGCAATGCATTTTGCAACGTTTCAATTTGGACTTTGCGCCATATTCAGGTACAATGCATGTTTTTTTTTTAATGAACATTACAAATGTAGCCTAGTGTATAGGGGAATAAACAGGCCTGATATGATACCTTGTTCATGTTAGATATTATAGGACAAGAGAGTTATGAACGCTCAATCTAGAATTTTGGAAATGTTTCTGAGGGGTTTATATGCAAACCAGAACCACAAAACACGAAAACTCTTTCCCAGGTCCAGCTAACAAGACAAACTTAAGCACCCATAGTGACAAATATGATTTGCTTACTACGCAGATTATCTATATAAAAACATTTATCTAAATTCAGTCGCTCATTATTTATACAGGGTGTCTCAAAAAGAATGGTACAGTCAGGAAAAAAATTATTAAAATATGATGATATAATAATTTTGGAAATTATTTGGTACCATATTACAGAGGAAGAGTTGTACTTTTAGAGGCTCTTTGTATGACATATTTCCATTCAGCGGATCTCAAATTATATCTGTTCATGAATGGAATGACAGGAAAATGCATCACAGAGTACACATTCAAAAGAAGAGATCAAGCCTTGACTATGAGTGAAAACACATCAGTGCAAACAAAATCGATCCTCAGCTACTGTTTCAGAGACTCATAACATAAGGAACACGCCAAGACAATCTCTAAGAGGCGTTTGATTATGAGCTGTGTAGCTATCCTCCTCCACTGTTCGAGAACAAGTTCACACCACGACTGGCAAACAAAGCTCAACTGGCTGATACAATTTGGAGACGTTTCATGCCTCTAGGAGCATCTGTACATTCAATAGATTCTTAGATAGCGGAGCATTACTGCAGTCTGCACATGATCATCTGGAACAAAGGCCCATCATATGATGACATCTGCAAGCAGTATGTCTCGTATGTGGAGAAACACTATGATAAGCCAACTGTGGTGTTTGATGGCTACATGAAGGGCCTGAGTACGAAATCAACATCCACATCCACAGACGCCAAACTGGATTGCGCGTGTGTGTACCTGTACAAATTTCTGGTTCGATGGTATTCAACGGAAAGAAGGAGGACTTTCTCTCCAACAGTAAAAACAAGCAGAAGTTCATCATGCTGCTTGACGGACATCTAAGACAGGTTGGGTGCCCTACAAAACATGATCCAGGAGATGATGATCTACTCATTGTCCAGACTGCTATCACCATTGCTGAGGGAATAAAATACCCATGCTGTTCTTGTTGCAGATGATATGGACAGTCTGGTTCTCCTTTGTTACCATGCCGAGACAACAATGCAGAACATGTTTCTTCGTCCGGAACCTCGGCACTGCATGTAGAAGGAGCAAAGATGTTCGGACATATCACTTTTGAAATCTGCACTGGGTCCACAAGTATGTAACATCATTTGATGTATGCATGCTTTCCTTGGCTGTGACACGACATCCCATATTCATGGATTTGGGAAGGGAACAGCTCTGAGGCTTGTTCGCACTAACAAGATCTTCCAGGAACAAGCAGAAGTCTTTGGAGATCAAAGGAGCACAAAGACTGATGTTATATCACCAGGAGGGAAAGCAATTGTTGGTCTATACAAAAGTTAGCCAGATGATAACCTGAACAGTCTCCGTCTTCAACGTTTTCATGAGAAGGTCAGCACCTGTAGAGTGCCACCTAGAGTCCAACCGACTTATGCAGCTGCTTCTTTTCATAGCCAGCATGTATTCCTGTTAATGCAGCAATGGAATGGAAATTAAATCCAGCGATTGGCCTGGGGTTGGAGTGAGCGAGATGGAGAATTTAGTCCGATTCCTTCAGACAAAGCTGCAGCTCCTAAGAATCTCCTGAATCACCACAGTTGGCTTATCATAGTGTTTCTCCACATACGAGACATGCTTGCAGATGTCATCATATGATGGACCTTTGTTCCAGATATCATGTGCAGACTGCAGTAATGCTCCGCTATCTAAGAATCTATTGAATGTACAGATGCTCCTGGAGGCATGAAACGTCTCCAAAGTGTATCAGCCAGTTGAGCTTTGTATGCCAGTGGTGGTGTGAACTTGTTCTCGAACAGTGCAGGAGGATACCTACACAGCTCATAATCAAACGCCTCTCAGAGATTGTCTTGGCGTGTTCCTTATGTTATGAGTCTCTGAAACAGTAGCTGAGGATCGATTTGGATGGCTCCCTCTTTTGTTTGCACTGATGTGTTTTCACTCATAGTCAAGGCTTGATCTCTTCTTTTGAATGAGTACTCTGTGATGCATTTTCCTGTCATTCCATTCATGAACTAACACTAGCTTCAAATGAGTTATCATCATTGGTTTGACAATGTGTTTGACATTGACAATATGTATAGAATAATGACAGAATGAATTCATAAGGGGGGTGCTTAAATGTTGCAAATATACTATAATTCTTTTCCATAACCGGGAAACATGATTCTATATACAATAAATATTTTTATGTTGGGTTCATACTGAGATAAAGGCTTATATAGGATACATGGCGGCCATTTTGAATAAATTATTTACAACTTTATGCAAATTAGGTATGATGGGTTGCCTGAATGTTGCTAATTAGGTTACAATTGTGTTCCTTGACCTTGAAAACATGGGTGTAGACACCGGAATTAACTTTCTAAGTGCTTCATATCCAGAGATATGGCCTTTAAAAGGCTGTATGGCGGCCATTTTGAATTTATGCAAATTAGACCCTTATCCACCACTCCAATTTTTGTCAACTTTTAGTATGTTGTTTTGGTGGCTATTCTACAACAAATACAAGTGGAATCGTTTCTGTTGCAATTAGTGGTGGGTTGACCCCCTTTTTTTCATATTTTGACTGGACTATAAAAGATCACAACGTTTCGTATGCCGCTGCAATACTTTGTCAAGTGATAATAATCTAATGTAAGCAATCGGTTTTATACTCTCGTGCGGCTCAAACCGCGTTATCTCGCATGAGCGAGTACGTTCCTAATTGGTCAATAACGGGCAAATTCTATTGGCCGGTGCACACAGGTGCTAAACCAATCAGCGAGGCGCTGGCTCGGCTTGCTTGCTAGGCGGGAACAATAGCGAGCTTGACCAATCAACGGACCGCTGGCTGGAATCAACCGTTGCGGGCCGGCTGGTCGGGGAGTGTCATGGCGACGTATTGTACGCATCCAAAATTCGGGTATATCCATCCCGTTGTCTCTGTTGAAATTACTGGGATTGAGGCGGATCTGTATAGCTTCTTTTACCCTACGTGTGTACCAATGCCGTTCTTGGAAAAGGCAGCGAACCCCGTCCCAGTCTGGCTGATGCTGGTTGTCCCAAGCATGTTCGGCTACGGCTGAGTTGTCAGTTCGGCGGAGCCCGATACATTCTAATACATTCCCTACATGTTTCCCTAATATTTTTTCTGACAAGCACCAAATTATGAATGTCAAAGTGCAGTTCCATTTCTTGTTCAAGAATCGTTTTTCCTCTTTAATATATAAAAAAGAGTTTGAAGATTGCTTATCTAGACTTTGCACATATATGCTAGATCAGTGGCATAGCGACGTGGGCACGTGCCCCCCCCCCCCAATAATTTGGAGGAAAAAAACAATAGGAAACATAAGTGGACATTTTTGTGTGCCAACCCCCCCCCCCCCCCCCCCCCCCCCCCAATCAGTCTGACCACGCTACGCCACTGTGCTAGATATTGGATGTGCAGTGTCTCTTTTTAAAAGTTTACAGGAAGAAGAACCGAAGAAAGCCACGCTGCTAGTCTTTGCACCAAGCAAGGCATGGAGGGTGCCATTTCTCTGTCAGAAGTGGCTGATGCTCTCGGACTCCCGGCGCTAAGGAATGGGAACTACCAAATCCTACAAACAAACAATCAATATATTTCAATCGATCAATCAATCAATCAATATATTTCAATCAATCAAACAATCAATCAATCTACTTATCAATTGATCATTATTGTATTTGTGCAATTTGTGTTTTTTCTGCAAGGGTGATGTTCCTACTGGCGATTAATTAGTTCCATTGCCTACAGGAACCTGGTGGGCAATTGTTTCAATCAATCAAAATAAACAAGCAAACAAGAAACAAATCAATATTTGTTGTTTTGTTTATTCTTTCACAGGAAGAAGAACTGAAGAAAGCCATGCTGCTAGTCTTTGCAAATAAACAGGACATGAAGGGTGCTAATGCTATGTCTCTGTCAGAATTATCAGTCAATCAATCAGTTGATCATTCAATCAATCAAATAAACAAATGAACAAACGCCAAAGGAATTAATATTTGATTATGCTTCCACAGGAAGAAGAACTGAAGAAAGCCATGCTGCTAGTATTTGCAAATAAACAGGACATGGAGGGTGCAATGTCGCCGTCAGAAGTTGCTACTGCTCTCGGACTCCCGGCGCTACGGAATAGGAACTACCAAATCTTCAAGACTTCAGCATTAAAAGGAGAGGGGCTGGATGAGGCAATGCAGTGGTAAGCATTAATCTTTTATTTTTTTCTAAAAGGATAACTTCTTTTTGAAGCAGATGTATTTCTTGACCAACTTTGGTCCAGACTCTTTCTTGACACTATAACATTATTCAATTTTCTTGTTTCAATTAGTGTAAATTTGCTAAATTATTACCTGAACATACTTTGGTCTTATTCCCATTCCCTTCCATTTTTAGTTGTATGCCAAACTTACACTCACTTCTCACCTCACCTGTCTTTTCTGATCCTCAATGTGCTCTGAATTACTCTACTCCCGAGCAATTTAATGATTTTGTGAGCAACCATGATTCCCAATTGAAGCATAATTTATCATGTGTCCATTTTAATTGTCGTAGTCTTGCCAAAAATTGTGACAACTTGTTCACATTTCTAGATAGTATTCAATCTCAATTTTCAATTGTAGGACTGACAGAAACATGGTTGAAATCTGACTCTCATCTTAACTTATATAATTTACCCGGTTATGAATTGATAACCAATAATCGCCCAGACAAGCGAGGTGGTGGTGTTGGAATGTTTATTCAATCTGACATTAAGTTTAAACTTCGTAAAGATTTAATTTGTACTCATAGAGCTCTGGAAACTTTATTTATAGAAATTAATGTTCGCACATGTAATAATAACAGTGTTAAATGTATAGTTGGTATTTGTTATAGGCCACCTGGATATAATATGTCCCAATCACTTGAAATGTTAACCCCAATTTTAGATCAAATTGATAAGGAACATAAACCCTGCTATCTACTTGGGGATTTTAATTTGGATTTTTTAAAATGTGATACTTCTACTTCAGTAAAGCAATTTTATGACTGTCTATTTGCTAGCTCTTTCTTGCCACTTATCCAAGCACCGACACGAATTACCAGTCAATCCGCTTCGCTTTTAGACAATGTTTTAACAAATGAGGACGATGTTATTCACTCAGGTATATTTATTTCTGATGTAAGCGATCACCTGCCTGTTTTTGTTATCACTGATCTATTTTTTAAACAAGATAGTACAAACAATTCTGATTCTTTTATTAAAAAACGTGCAATCACTGATGAAAATATTGCTATATTTTGCCATAAATTAAGTAATGCTAAATGGCCTACTCAATATGATGATCCAGATGTGTGTTATAATACCTTTTTAGCAATTTTTGTGTCGTTATATGATGAATGTTTTCCTATAGTAAATATTAAAAAGAAAAATACATTTAGGAAACCTTGGTTTAATTCTCATTTAAAAACTATGTCAAAGAAGAAGTTAAATTTGTATAAACGATATTTAAAAGATCCCTCTGATTGTAATCACAGAAAGTATAAAAAAATGAGAAACAAGTTCACTTTTGAATCTCGTAAAGCAAAAAGAATATATTATGAATTGAAATTTAAAGATACTAAAGGTAATATGTCTGCTACATGGAAGGTTATAAACAATTTACTGGGTAAAAAAAAGAAATTATCAAATGCTAAATTTGTAAGTGATGGTATTCCAATTCCAGACCATGAAATTGCTGATAATTTTAATGATTATTTTATAAATGCTGCATCCAATTTATTGAAGGAATCTGTACATGATGTTAATTCCGATTGTCATTTTAATGTTTCATTTAATTCTCAATCCATGTTTTGTTCACCCGTAAGTTCCCGTGAGATTATTGATATTGTTCTTGGAATGAAAAATGCAACTAGCCCAGGATTTGATGATATTTCTATTACTTGGAATGAACATATAAACTCACTTAGTATTACCTTATCTAGAAACATTGGTGTCATCAACAAATTGTATTATTTACCGAAGCATATTTTGATGAATCTTTATTTTACTATGATATATCCTTTCTTATTATACTGCATTGTTATATGGGGCAATTCCTCCCGCAGCAATATTACACGAATTTTGCGATTGCAAAAGAGAATAATTCGCATCATAAGTCATTCCGCTAGAAATACACACACTCGTCCTTTATTTAAAACCCTCAAACTTTTGAATGTTTTACAGTTATACTCTCATCAATTAGCATCTTTAATGTACTCTTGTCACAAAGGACTGATCCCTTCATCTTTGTCTAAGTATTTTGTTCTTAATATGGATACCCATTCATACAATACCCGTAGTAGTAATGATTATCACATTCCTTTCTCAAGAACATTAGTCTCACAGAGAGCAGTCTCTTTTGCAGGTCCAAAACTTTGGAATTCCCTCCCACCCCATTTAAAAAGCGCTTCATCCTTAAATGTATTCAAACACAAATATAAAGACACACTTTTGAGCACACCAGATCCACTATTGTAATGTTAATATAGGTATAATCTCTCTTTTCCCCTTTTCACCCCTACTCCCTTTCTTTCATTTTAGTATCTGTATTTGTACGTGCTTATTTTGAGGCAGTCGCTTCTCTGGGGACCATACCCACCAAGATTTGTTTATCTTTAATTATGGTCCCTTCTCATATTCCCAATTTATTTATTTGTATTGTGCAATTGTTGTATTTATGTATTATTCATTTGTCTTGTTTTACATTGTAAATTATATTCTTGTTTTGGTTTTATGAGTCAATAAATGAAATGAAAAAAAGAAAAAAAAATGAAAAATTTCTCTTTTTATTTCAAAGAACTGAGAAGATGTATACAACAGATAGAACATTGTCAAAGTTACACAGAGTATCATATCTATACATCAGTAGTTAAGTTCATTGCCTATATGAAGGATATGATATTTTCAAAAGCTTGGGAACATGTTAATGTCACAGGATTATAAACTTCATGTTTATTCTGGTGTAGATACATGTTATACTCGCTTAAATTTGCCTTTTCATTTGAGACAAAAATACAGTGAAACCTCGCTATACGGAGCACCTTGGGCCAATTGAATTTACCCTACTATATCAGATATCTTGTTGTATTAGGACTTAAAAACAATAAAATACATAGAACCTAGACCTCTGGAGTTACCTTCCTATATCAGGTACCTCGTTATAAAAGAGCTCATTTTAAAGAGGTTCCACTGTATTTCTTTTCTTGTATTTAATTCTTTTTAACAATTTTTATCTTTTCCCTTTTGTTTTATTTGTTCTCGCTACAGGCTTGTCAAAGAGTTAAAGTCATCGTCATAACACAGGCCTGTGAGCTTCTCGTATTTCTCCTCAAGATTTTTTCTTCTACCATTGGTGATTTTACAAGAATTATACTACCACTTTCATACATGTACAGTCAAACCTGTCTTAGTGGCCACCTGTCTATAGCAGCTAACCTGCCTATAGTGACCACCAAAATTAATCCCTTTGGAGAAAAACCTTGTTTTTGAACCTGTCTTTAGAGGTCACCTGTCTATAGCAGCCACTCTGCCTGATAGTGGCCACCAAAAGTGATCACTTGCAGAAAAGAAAAAAAAATGTCATGGAACTTTTATATAGAGGTCACCTGTGTACAGTGGCCACTTTTCTTGTTTCCCTTGGGTGGTCACTATTCATACACAGGTTTGACAGTATTTTATTGACTGATTATACCAGTAAAACATATTTTCAGATTTATCTAGTCTGTTATATAATTGTGCGCATTTTGCTGGATTTAAAAAAAGGCAGCATGAGACTTCGAGTAGCCAAGTTTGAAAAGTTGAAAATGTTGAAAAAAAAACCAACATGTTTTCAAAGTTTTCAGAAATATTTTGTTAAAAGCTTTACTCTCTGGGGTTTGTAACATTAAGACTTGTGATCAATCGCAAAGTAGCGATTAATCGCAAGTCAGAAAATATGTGCATTTAAACCAATTAGATTGCGCATTTAGGCACATTTTTGCACTTGTGATTAATCGCAACTCTGTATGCAACACCCCTCTGGTCAATTAACTGACTGGGTTTCGTTTTTTTTTTGCGAGCAAAAATTTAAACTTAAATGGATAAATTAAAACAAAACATGATTTGGCTCAGAGCTTTGTTCGTATTTTGATATACCAAGTTATTTTTTTACATATCGATATCGCTGGTGTTGCTTTTGAGGAAAAAAGGATTTACCGACTTTTACGATGTGTGCTAGGTTTGATTTAAATCCTCCAAAAATGTAAGTTTGTATTAAAAAAAAACTGGGGTGAATGTATTTCTTGTAGAAGTTTTATTACCTCCACAGACTCTTACACAGTATCTTTGCCGCCCGCGAACCGCATAGGTTACATCCATAGATGCACAGTGACTCTAAAAGTTTCCGCTTATTTCCATTGAATCCAATGCGTACGTGCGTACTGTGTAGGGTCTTGTATATAGTAAGAAGTTGCGCTCTGAATCATCCTGTCGCATAATTTAAATGTAGCTCACAGTGCGTACCAAAATATGCGCGTTTGACTCATCAAACAGTTTTCCCGTGATTCGGGATAAAGAGTGTTTGAAAAAGATATATATATATAGATTTACCATTTAATGATGATACAAGTATATAATATTCCATTACGTTAATAATTCTTAGCCGGAAAAAAAATCACGTCCTGTAACATGTTTGATTGGGAACGACATGTTAATAGAGTGGTGGTATAATTCTGCAATTCTGATATTGAAATGTTGTATCAAATTGTAATATGAACATTGCATATAATATGATTATAATTGATTTCTGTAAATATTTCTATGTGTTTGCGTCTGAATAGAATGTTAGTATTTTATTTCATTTAAATGGTTTTGTAGTCCTGGAGTTTATGGAGATTTGTGTGTATGTACAGGTAGGGTATAAAGTAAATAGGCAACTAATGTACAATATGATATATACCGTAGACAAAAAACACACAATTTGTTGGAACTACTTTGATTGAAATATGGATGCCTTTAAATTTAGAAAGTTTGTATTCATGTATACCAACAATTCTTTCTTTTACAAATATACTTGGAATTGTAGATATTTTATAAACATGCATTCCTGTCCATCGTAATATTTCTGCTAGAGAGGTAGAAATGTAGTTTACAAGTAATTGCAAACTCGACTAGTAGAATATGTAATTTTATTTAACAATCAGAAATCCAATAAGAGTACATGTACAGTGCGTGCATGAGTTGACTTGTTTTATTTTTGAAAAAGCTTAATTCGAGAGAGCTAGACAATTTTACAAAAATATTCTTTGTTCATTTGTATGTTCCATAAAAAAAGTGGTATCCAAATTAAGGGGACCAAATAAGGCATTTTTACATGTATGTTTGGGTGTGACACTCATATTGGATTTCATTCTATTTATAATTGTTTTTAGAAATAGATGTGGAGTTATTTAACTTATTTTGTTATAATTAACATTAACATTGTCAATTATATTTTCGTTTTAGGAAATGATATGAACTACAAGAGAAAGCTAAATTAAGGTTATCTAAAGGGAATATTCAATAAATACGCATAACCAAGTCTTAATCTTGGTTTAGGTTTTGTCTGTGTGCGGATACTTTGTAGAAATGTTGTGGCTTGGAATTACTTATTGGTCTCTGGCAATGACAAAATACTACTGATAATAATAATATTCATTTTTATATAGTGCTTTATCACCAAAGTCTCAAAGCGCTTGGAGCATTATTACCATGTCTTTACTGGACTATATGTGACCCCCCAGAGCAAAACCCAGCACTTGTCGGTAATTCATGTTTTGAAGAAATTCGCATTTTAAGCTCACACAATGTTTGTAAAAGACCCATGATTATAAAATTTAAACAATCATATCTGCGCCAATTATTGACCAATTAGTAAGAACAAAGCATCAAATGAAAGCTTGTGATGAGGCCTTTCTAATGGTGTGAAATTTTACCGACAAGTGGCGGGTTTTGCTATAGCCGGTCACATATTGCCCAGTTCATTAAAGAGTTGTTATGTATACATCCTCGTGTTATTCCCAACTTAATTTACAAATGTATTTGTGTCAATTTATGTGTACCAGTTGAGAGATATGTTATTTTCTATATAATACACTTCATACTGTGTTATGATTCTCATTTTGTACATTTTATCATTCTCAAATTTCTCAACGACTTCTGCGGGTTGACGCATTTAAGCTAAAGCTGTAAAATACGGACTGTTGTGTTATTTTAGTTTATCAAATATTTCTCAATGTTTTTGTTATAGATCTACAGTACATATGCTTCCAATTAATTTCAATATGGTGTATGAAAATATTGTTGAATATGTGCTTTTAATTATTATTTTTTGCTCAAAATGCACAAAATTATCTGCCCCCCCCAAAAAAAACCCAACAACAAACAAACAAACACATAATGATGGTATTGAAATATAAAATATTCATAAATTGTGTTTTGAATTTTCAATAATTACATTCTTTCACCCCTGGATAATGGTTTGCTTTTAATGGCTAAAATCAGGGACTATTCTTGCTATAATTTGTGAAATAAGAATGTATAAACTATTAAACTTGCTATAATAAGAAAGTGTAAACTTTTCAACAATTTTGCATGTAGAACTATAAATTACGATGCAAAATTAATTGCTGAAAATAATTCTTTTGTATATGAAACATTCGACAGGTGATTCTATCAAATTGATAATTTGTAGACTAGAATTAATTGAACGTGAACATTTATTCCATTTTAACACTCTTTTTGTTTACAAAAAAGCTTGCTAGAGAAAGACAATGGAATTGTCTTTCGACTTTCGTATTTGTAAATGAGATTTCAAAATTAGAACAACTTTTGCATTTGTGGAACTTATATGATGATGCTACATGGTTCATGTGAAACTATTTAAGTGCTGAAAATAGTTCCTTTGTAAACTATGACTACTCTAACAGGAAAAGTTATTAAAATAAGACTTATTTAATGAACTTATTTGAATTTTTTTGTCGAGTACTTTGTTGCTCTGTTGCATATTTACAAACATAAATGTATACAATTACAGTGAAACCTCATTATTATAGAGCTCTGATATAATAAAGCCCTCTTAAACAAGGTAATACAGTGGAGCCTCATTATATAGAGCTCTGATATAACAAAAACCCTCTAATGACAAGGTAATACAGTGGAACCTAATTATAAAGAGCTCTGACTTAACATAACCTTCTTAAAACATGATCAAATGAGGCAAATAATAAAAAAGAATATTCGTCATTTCTATAAACTAATCAATTATATTGTTTTCATTGAACAAGGCACCATTTCAATTTCTATAAACAAAATCGCCACTTTCATTTCAGTTAGAACATCTTATACCTTTCAAAAATGAGGCAAGTAAAATGAAGAAAAAACTTAAATGACGCACATGCCTAGGGCTACACAAAAACATGAACATTTATGTACATGAATATGAACAAAAATGTAAAAGTAAATATTCGTTCTTTCTGATAGTTATTTCTATCACAAAAGGACCATAATTTCATTTAATTATTTTTACACTAATTCTAAATACAGAAATTATGACAAAACATGCCCAGTTAAAATTTACATGTTGAAAAAAACCGAACACAAAACTAACTACCCCCTAAACTATAGCTCATAATTTCATAACCAAGAATCGTTTATAATTTTGTTTCGCCAAACTATTTCTATGGTAGTTAGAAAAACAATGTGTAAAAGTAAGAGGTAACCAATAATCCATGGTTGAGTAAGCACACATTTAAGAGAAAATAGTCATATTTCAAAATTCGCAAAAGTAATATTATTATTGCAGTTTATTGAGTATTGTGAAATTTCTAATTGCACTTAATTGCAATGAATGCATTTAACCACATGTGCCATTAAACAATCAAAATGGATTGAATTTCAATCAGCATTGTTTCATAAACTCTAATTAATGCATTAAGTCACATGTGCTGTTTCACAACAATGTACATGCACATGCACAAGTTCTTGTGATTTTTGAAAGTGGGTCATTATTTATCTTTAATCTGTGCTCATTCAGCCAAATATCTGATTTTCATACAAAATGTAAAATTACAGATTGAGAAAATTATCAGTTATGAAATTATAAGCATTTGTTTAGGGGGGTAGTTACTTTTTGTGTTCGGTTTAGATAAACATTTTCAATCCATATTCGTCCTCCGTCATACTAGTAACTAGTCAGGTGGCTTAGTGAAATTATGGGTACCGGACGGATACAAGCACAGGGCTTCCTTGTGACTTACTGAACGATATAATAGGGTAGGGACTCCGGCAAATATTTCATTCAAGCGTGTTGGGCCTGGGGCGACGTACCAGAGCTCCCAACATTGAACATAGGGTAAACAAGAATTGATCTGTTGTAACTTGTAACCCAAGCGCCGTTTTGGGCACAGAAATTCCTTAGGACTCACTAAACAATATTAGGGTAAGAGCCCCCGGCAAAATGTGTATATTGCAAGTGTGTAGGAGGCACAGGGGCTTTCATAGTCATTTGATTTTGTACTCCTGCATATCAAAAATATCTTATTCAATTTAACACCGCACAATCGTCATTCAACTTAGCGCCAGAAAGCGGGAATGAGAATGCAGTACCCCAATCAGCATTCAAATTCGTTTATAGGCACCCGAATTAGTATATTAAAGGGACTGTCCGCCTTTTGCAAGCCACATTTTATTGTCTTATATAAAAGAAAATGTCATTTAACAGATGCATGCCTGCAACAAAAATTAGGGCTTGAAATCTCTTTTTCGTGGAGTTATAGACCTCAAAATAATAAAACGACACAGCGCGTGTAATTGTGCATTATACGAGTATTCACCCGATGCGAAATTTCGCTCACGGCGCATTCCACGGAGTACCATGTTACTGTGCGTGACCCAAACGTGCTCCGCGCACAGATTGTGATCGAACAACGACGTAAGCGAATGCTAAACACAATAACCCAAACCCGCTAAAACCGACTACATGTAATTGTATATTCTTCATTTTCGAGACCTTTTTCGTGACATACCTTTACAAATGTCGGCTTCACAATACCTTTACAAGAATAAGTACAATATTGTTGTGATATTATGCTAAATCAGTTAAACTCCTTTATTGACCGATTTATATAGTTTGGTGGAGGGGCGCATTCGTTTTTCATTCGTAGAATCCAAATTACAGGGCTGTTCGATCTGACCTGCCTCGATAATGTAGCTACGCATTTATTAAAATACATAATCTAAATTAAAGGGGAAAAATAGAGACAAAAGGTTAAATTAAATAACATGTATACGAGAATACGGTTACAACTATGACTAATAAAATATACAAAATGGTTAAGAAAACATGGACAATATATATATGGACAATTTAAATAAAGATACAATCGAATGAAAACATAATTAACGGATGAGTATATTACTCAGTGAATGAAATCATGGAAAGAAGAATATTACATTCATCGAATTACTGATTGCTTGAAGATTTTTACTGATAGACATAGCTGGTGTATGTCCTGACTTTTGTGCAATTTTCATTATTACATGAGGATGTATGATACAAGTTGTACAAAGTGTTTCGCTTTAGCGATCCGAATAGTAATCTATTCACGAATATTTGAACGTATACGAGTGTCATCCATAATAATAAAGCATACAAATAATTATTTCATATCACAATTACAATTTTGTTATCATCTGATTTAACTTAATTTATGTAAAATTCATTTAAAATAGACTTACCATCAACCACTTACGATTTCATTATCTTAACCGATATCCATGTACATAACATAATTGACATGAGTTTGAGTTTACTTATTTATTCACGGTAAAAAGCCTGCTATCAGTTAAAAAGCTGCTTTTCAGCAAGGCCGTGACACATATTTACAGAAACAAAACACCAAACATTTAAAAAATGAGACATAACAAAACAAGGAGTACACAAATTAAACTTAATCTTTTTCCATCTCTTTCCATGGAATTTACTAGTTATTCCTTTTATATGGCTCACTGTTTATCGCATGTGTCAGCATGCCACTGCGATCGTAGCGAAAAGTTAACACTTTCCCCTGGTCATATTATAGACTTATTTCAAACCTGCACAATTATCCATTGCTTCTTCTCAACTCCACATGGAGCATACTAGGCGCGATCAACCATAATTTTATTTGCGTATCTAGCTAATTTACACCCGACCAAAGCACCCAATCATCATGATTATATAAGCACTCCATGGTAGAGAGCAGCAATTAATGACTTGATCAAAGACATAATCCGGGACGCTAAATTTTTTTTTCCTACGAACTTTTTGTCTAATGAATTATTCATAAGCAGCGACGTGAGCTAATCATGAATATTCATAACTAGGATTGAGTTTGAGTGTTATAATTACAATGAGACCATACTGACCATCAGCGGTTTACGTAGCCTATTGGTTGTGGATTTCAACACTTGGTATCATGGGTTCGAATCCTCTCTTTTCTTTTGCCATAATACATGGTGAGTAGCGGTTCATTTAGTAAATGTATCATGCAGGTTTTTCACTAAAGTCTGATATCCGAAAACAAGTTCGGAGGAATCATGTGCGCATGCGCCAGAGACAAAAAGTTCGTAGTAAAAAAAATTTCGCATCCGGGACATCGATTGGTTTGAACCCATGATTTGGAGCCAGGCACACATGTGATCGTGCCACATGTACAACACCCTGGGCCTCGTTACAGAAATAGATACAATCGATTGTAAGTCATAAATTATTGTAAATCAGATCAGATCATGTGTTCCTAAATCCGCAAATCTGATTGGTTGAAACGCACACATTTTCTGACTTACAATTAAGTATAACTCACAATCGACTGTATGTCTTTCTGCAATTGGGCCCATGTGTTCTAAATCCGCGTATCTGATTGGTTGAAACGCGCAAAGTTTTTGACTTACAATTAATTGTAACTTACAATCGATTGTATCCCTTTCTACACCGTGGCCCTTCTCTTACAATAATCATATACTAATTGTGATTGTGTTATATTTACAATACTTGTTTGTGAAAAAAATGTTTAAAAAGAAGGAGAAAAAACAACAACCCTGTACATGCAGGGTATAGTAGCCTACAACATTATGCAAAATCACATTTTGCATAGTGTGTTATATTAGCTAAACGGTGATAACTTTGTGAAAAGTGCGCTGGGAATATGCGCACAATAAACATGATAAACACATTATTCGTCCAATTTTGAAGTTAGAAGGGGAAGGGGTGGGTTTTGTTCATCCCCTACCATACGGCGTATGAGATATTCTCTTCTTTTTTCTTTTGTTTCTACATTTCAATTATTAAAACCGTACACGAAACCAAAAAGTCAATTCCGAGATTATTATCCAAAATTGTTTCTTCGCATTCCTTGTCTGGTAACATCGGATTTGTTTAATATCTTCATTTTTTAGAACCATCGTTTTCAAACATATTAAAGGTATAGTGAAATCCCGGCTTTGATTAAGGTTTATAGCTTTGAATTATGTGCCACACTCTTTTTTTCAAAGAAATCCTTAAGTTGGGCAAAAAAGGTACATTTCATGCAACTTTTTGGCTCTTTTTCGCATTGGCGTTCCATACTAAAAAAGTTATTTATAGCGTAGCGCGTGTGTGTGTACGTGCTCATCGGGTCATGACGTCACATGGGGACCACAGCACGGAGTACAAAGTACGAACGTGCATGGTTTACATGCAGAGCCTTTGACTTGCTAGTAAAACAAACTCGTATTTGCTTGGAAATTGAGGCTTAACTGAAAATGCCTAGGAAATGCATTGTAGCAGGATGCACCAACACATCAGAATGTGGATCCTCCATGATATAAATTTAAACAAATGTTTGCAAATATTGAAAAAAATGGAAATAATATATCTCTGTCAACGTGAGTAGATGCACTCAGCGTGTACGTCTATGACAATAGAGTACCAAGCTATACTGCGATTGTCCCCATGTGACGTCATGAAGATGACGTCATTTTCTTCGCCCGGACTAACAAAAATTACGGGGGTTCCTAAAGTGAAATTACAAGTTGATTTTTTTTTTTACCGCGTTTTCCCACGAGGAAAATATGTTTTTATTAGTAATGTTCATGAAAATCTACCTTAGATACAGTAGAAAACAATTTTGCGGTAGTTTTCTTGTTTGTAGAGCTTTAAAGCCAAATGACAGTTTTGGGAAAATAACCGAATATAAATTTATTGGCCAAACTAATTGATTATTATTGTTGAAATAGTATAACAAATGGTTTGTGTGGAAAATCAGAACCTTAGTATCGTTAAATTTAGAAATATCAGTTGAAATGTTTATTCATGCCGTTTACATTGGGTCTAAATTTACCGCCAGTTCGGCCCGTGACGCCAGCGTACACTCGAATTTGCGTCCAGAGCGCATGTGGTGCCCCATTTGCAATAGGTTAAACCATTTCACACCTGTGGAATTTTACTAGACCATTGATAGGTTACAGTCCGTTATTCCGAAGGTTCGTTATTCCGAAGGTTCAGTTATTCCGAAGGTTCGTTATTCCGAAGGTTCGTTATTCCGAAGGTTCGTTATTCCGAAGGTTCGTTATTCCGAAAGTTCGTTATTCCGAAGGTTCGTTGATCCGAAAATAAAATCGGGTTCGTTATTCCGAAAATTAAATCGGGCTTGTTATAATACTATAGTTTGTGTTTTGTTTATTTAATTTACAGCCTGCATTAAGCATACCCCTCCCCCTTTCCCTCCCTTGGCCAGACCAATCAAACATTTAAGTTTATTTTATCTCTTTATATGAAATTATAGCATTATAACAAACCCAAATTCATTTTCGGATTAACGAACCCGATTTCATTTTAGGAATAGCGAACCTTCGGAATCGGAATAACAAACCCTCGGAATAACTGACCTTCGGAATAACGAACCTTCGGAATAACGAACCTTCGGAATAACGAACCCGATTTCATTTTAGGAATAGCGAACCTTCGGAATAACGAACCCGATTTCATTTTAGGAATAGCGAACCTTCGGAATAACGAACCTTCGGAATAACGAACCTTCGGAATAATGAACCTTCGGAATAACGAACCTTCGGAATAACGAACCTCCGGAATAATGCAACAAATGTTCAGATTAACGAACCCTATTTCATTTTCGGATTAACGAACACTCAGGTATAGGAAATTTGCGTGTTCGGAATAACGAACCTTCGGAATAACGAACCTTCGGAATAACGAACCTTCGGAATAACGAACCGCACCCCATTTATAGTCGTCAAATAGTTTGTCAGATTCAAGGAGGCACGCGCCCCCCTCCCATGGCCCCTGTATATAGGCCTTGGTAGACGTGCTTCTCAATGTCTAGGCCGTCCAGATCCTCGTACGAGTTGTCACTCTGTTTGCCGCCCTGTGCCACTCTAACAACCTCATACGCGTTGTCGACCGGTTTGTCGTCACGGTCTTCATCATGACCAGCCATTACCTCGTTGGCATACGCTGCGGCATGTCCAGACGGTGTCGCAATGGTGGTCATCGCGGTCTCCTTGACGGTCGTGTTGTCTCCTTGTGCCGCGGCTCGTCTATCCGATGGGGTTCCATTGGTACATATCTTCTGACGCCCCAGGATGATCAATAGAGTGACACATGTTACGCTTAGAATGCCGACCAAAACACTCAGTACAGCAACGGCGGTTTCATGAAGGCCTGCAATATGTATATACAATTAAGTGTAATATATTTTGTCAGTTCCGCTTTGTTTGAAACACATTTCAACAAAAAAAAACTGTTCCAGTGAGATGGCCTCATAAGGGGTATTTGGGACCCTGATATTGAGGAAAGGTATATTGAAAAAAGGAAAAACGATTGGTTTTATTCATTACATTTCATTAGATTTCAGTCCCTCATTTGTTTCCTAAAAGTAGCAGTTCAATTCTTTTTTAGATTCTGGTTCCTGATTTTGCTTTACTTTAGCGGCGTAAGCATTATTCGCATGTAATATGGTACTATATAAGAAAGATAATAGAGCTTAGCGTGAGTTTATTAAAGGGATCTAGTTACTCTGTTGACAAGTGCAAAAAGTGATTAGTGGTTAATAAATGTGTTTTTCTGTGATCTGATATGTCCAGAAAGTAATGTGTGAAAATTGTAAGTCAATTGGATGTTATTTGGCCGAGAATTGAGCAAAAATGCAACGTGATATTCACTTACTCAATGCACTTACTTTGTACAAGGCTCAAAACTCAAAAGATCCCGTATATAATTTAACAGCCGAACACTTCAATCGTAAATATATTTTGAACGAAATGGACATTTGAAAAACCGAAACCTGTCCCATGCTTTTTTGGTTAATATATATACAGCAAGGTATGAGGGACCGGTAGAATTCTAATTGTATTTTGAGGATTTGGACAATGTTACTAAATCCCTTTACTTGAACTGTGCCCTTCTCTGTAATATTAACAGGATGTGATTATAGAATAATAATTGTTGAAACAATTTACAGTGCATAATTATTCACATTCAGTCGAAATGGTTTAGTCTCAATGAAAATCTTACTTTGAAAGAACGATAATAAATATAACGAAAATGTATCTTTATACACGTGACAATCATTCTAGATACATACAAGTCACATGTAGCATTTTATATACTACAAGTCAGGGAAACATATTTTGTGACATAGTACAAGTGTTTGATATATGACAAAATGAGGAAATATAAATTCAGCTTTGCAACGAACGATAATTTGTAAAAGAATGTATTGTTACCGTTTCCTGGTGATTATTTTTTGCAGAAGATGCCCATTACAGCAATACCCAAATTAGCGCCCTAACTGTACACATATCTTTGATTGCATAATATGAAGGTAATTTCTTTAACAGTCAATTATGAGTTAGAAATTAATAGACTTAAATTACCTGATTTACATGTTTTAGCAGGTTCTCGATTACAGCTTTGAACTTCTGAAAAAGAATGATATACTGTAGGTCATATAAAGATCTAAAACGGCGAACTCGAACAAACTTCAGTATACGTATGTAAATATTTATAATGGTATGTATCAACCGTATTTAGCTCGTCTTTATTGTTACGAGTTTTCTCATATGAGATTTCAGTGAGAAATGGTAGTTTGTTCATATTTAAATTGATCTATTTATTCCATTTACATTGGAGAGTACATATTGCCAAGCACAAGAGTTAGAGACGATTTTATAGTTCCCCTATTCACACAAAAGGACTGCGTGGAACGCAGCATATTCAAGCTAACTCCTTCCTTAACCGTGGGTAGTTCAGTTGTGGTATAGAGGGCGCTGCAATAAATAAGTTGTGAGATAATGAGTGTCAATTTGAAAGAGCATACAATTTGAATGGCAGAAATAATCTTTATTTGATCAAAATCAGTTCAGAAACGGCTGAAATAGTCAAATGATTTAATTTAAAGTGCCGATTTAAAACTTGCCTGTTTCACAGTGTGTCCCCTCGTAGCAATCTATACATGTACACGTATAGCCATTCGCGTGACCTTCACAAGTTGCTCCTTTTTGGCAAGGATCCGACGCGCAGTTGAGATCTATAGTAATCGATAATACATGCAATTGCCAATTACAAATATGAAACACGCGTAAGTGATAATAACTGTTTGAGGAAGAAATAAGAGAATAACGAAACAAAAATACTATACTGCTGAGAATTACATAATTATCGGTAATAAAAAACTTCTCGCGGTAATCAAATCAGTTAATTGAGGGCCGACGCTTTCGTATTTATCATAATTTTTATCGTGGACACAAAGGGGAAGGGGAAGTAATGAGAGCATGTAGCGATAGTACAACTCTGGTCAAACTGAATTTTAGTAGCCATAACTTGTAAGTTTTCATTGAACTAATAGTTAAAATTAAATGATGCTTTAACGGTAATAAACCATATAAACACCAGAGGGTTCCTCGGAGACACCCGAAAACTTCAAAGTTCAAACAAATATCCACAAATTTGAATGTGATGTTTGATTCATAGAAATATTCCATAGGAAGAACATTAAACACAACTCGTTTTTAAGCCAATTAAGTTGATTGTACCAAATGTGTAGGAATTTCAGATATGTTCTTCCATTTTTAAAGAAATGTTTAAGCTGTTTCTAAACCACATTTTGAACAAAAAAGTTTATTCTGTGTCTAAAATTGTTAGCTTTCAAAATATTACGTTGAGTGTTTCATTACCTCAAACAAAATATTCATTCCAGCCCCCTCTTACCAAAACTGTGTTATCCTTTTAATAAATCTTCCTCTTTTGGCTCATCCTAATGACAAGGATGCAAGTGAACGGCTTACGCCGTGTCACTGACATGACTCTGCATCACTTGGAAACGAAAATGTTCATTAGAATTTCAAATTTATACATTTCTTTTTACTTATATCTTAGATAGCTAGTTATTGGATCAACTGACCTATATTTGTACAACTTACTTGTTTCACAGTGCGTGCCTCCATAGCCATCCGTACACGTGCATGTATAGCCCGCATTCCCGTGATCTTCACAAGTTGCTCCATATCGGCAAGGATACGACGCGCAGTTGATCTTGAGATCTAAAGTTATCAAAATCATATTCAATAAATCGATATTGCAGATATGACACATTCACGCATATATCATTTACATTTTAATACTTTAACTGATTAATAAAGAAGTATAACAATTAAGAAAACAATACTGCTTAGATCTACCAATCTACTATAAAAACGCCTCTCATGGAAATCAGTCCATAGATCAGGGTCCAAGCTTTTGGTAGAATCTTCAATAGGGGACATACATGACATAGGAATAAGAGAATGAATGACATCATAAAAATAAACAAGAAGTCTCCTTTGGCTCCTCTTAAAGGAACTAAAGAGTACAACGTACTTTGGCACTTATTCCATATTTGATGACTTGCATAGGTCTGCCGAAAAAACTCCATGAAAATAAACACAGTAGTGATTTTAGACTAATTTTCTGATGCCAAATCCCCGCCAAATCTCACTTAGCAACCAGTTTACGCCCCGTAAATCGTCAGAATGGGCAGCGTGATTGACATTTGATTGACAATCCATTGGCTTGCGTCATCTACATAATTTAGTTCATTAGTCCGTTCTTTAGATGACTAGATTTACTAATTACCCCAAAATGTATTGATTTCATGGGAAATGACTGCCAAATTCGTTTTCTTTAGGGAAAAAAACCGTGTAGAGAGCCTAATTGTGAAAATTAGGCCATCTAGACGCTGTAGTTCCTTCAATGAGAAGAAGGGAATGACCCAAACCAGTTGACTGACATTTAAGGTCGACATGTGCAAGACATATTTTCATTATTGCAATCTTTTGTATTCCAAATTACAAAGTTATCAATATCACATACAACTATTAGATCATATGACCTGTGTTTGCATAACTTGCCTGTTTCACAGTGCGCCCCTCTGTATGCCTCAGTGCAAATGCACGAATATCCATTCACTAGGTCTACACAAGTTGCTTCATTGAGGCAGGGATCCGAAGAGCATTCGTCCACCAAATCTAGAACGGAAGATGGGTGACAACAGTGATGTGTGACTCGAGTCCGGTCTCGGACTCGAGACCGGACCCGAGTTCGTTTGTGCCGGACTCGGTCTCGGACTCGAAGGTTCATGACTCGGTCTCGGAATCCGGGCCCGTGACTCGATGACTCGGACTCGGGGCCCGTACTCGATGACTCGGCGACGAGTCCGGCACGAGACCGAGGAAATTTAGGGGGTATATGCAGTTTCGTATTCAAACGGATATCTCAGTTTCCACTCGCCGACATTTCATCAAAATTTCACACAATATTTTCAAATATATCGAATCACTCACATAAATTTCAGCCAAATCGGATCACGGAGTAGTAGTCCACTGCCTGACCTGGACTGTCTTCCGTGTTTCTACTTTTGCAATGCGCAGTACATGTTACGCGTGATAGAGTAGAGTGTGTACACACACACAAATTGGCTACCCGTTTTCGCAGTTAGTGAATCAGTGGGGTACGGGTATCGCGGTCTGAGGGTATAGCGCCACAATACATGCACATGATTTGTGTACGTGTAAGCTGGATATCCAATATACACTCTAGCAGACAAATTTGGGTGGTGCCTGATAAACTGTAAAAGTATACCCCCCTCAACAAAAATAATGGCAAGACTTCCATATGTCCCCCCCCCCCCCCCCCCCCCCGCCCACACTAAAAAAAAAAAAAAAAAAAAAAAATTAAACAAAAATGCAGACCCCTGTGTCATAGTGTACGCGGGGTTAGGGTTAGGGATAGGGTTAGGGTTAGGGTCTAGGGTTGAGATTAGTGATTGATTATGTAATACATTTGCACATGTGCCGGACTCGGACTCGGACATGCCGGACTCGGACTCGGACATGCCGGACTCGGACCCGGACTTGGACTTGGACTCGGACTCGGAAGGCCGGACTCGGACTTGGACTCGGACTGACTGGACTCGGACATATCACAGGGTGGTAATGATTGCACTCAAGTTTATATATCAACAATCAACCTTGCAAAAGAATGCCTAGATTAATGGAGCAATATAAATGGCGTACACAATATAAGGAAATATAACTGAGCAGGACTGGTCCGTAGCCAGACCAGCAGGCCAGGGGGCGTTGAGGGCGTACGCACCCCCGGTCAGACCCCCCAACTCAAAATGGAAGTTGGTCAAATTTTCAATGAAGAGAAGACCTGATGTCTATGTTAATTAGACTGGCTGCCATGGTAATATTAGCGTAAATTCATTAATAATAATGCGCGGGCGCGAACTTCACAATAATTACGCAGTCATACTGCGCGCTAATCTTGGAAACTTTTATGGACTGGCTAACATGGAATTCTGGGATACGTTTAGTCTAGGATCGAGGCCCTCGATCGCATGCTGAACATAGCGCGACCAACGAGAGAGGTCTGCGTAACATCAGTGATCGCTGCTCACGAGGCGTCGGCTGGCAGCCATCACTGCTGTTGTGCAGATCTCTCTCGTTGGCGGCTATCTATTATGGGTGGTGGGAATATTTTTAGCATGCGATCGAGGGTCTTAGATCATAGACTACAAAATACCCAGCATTCCATGTTAGCCAGTCCATGAAGTTTCCCTAACCGGCCATGTTTGCTGCGTGTTAAGGCTATGGGAAAATTAGCGCGCAGTGCGTAGATAGATTCTCTTCTAGTTATTTATATCATAGAAGTATGAATAAACAAACCAACCCGTTTATAACTAGAAGGCTCCCTTAACGCGCGCAAGTCACGTGTCCAATAGACTTTGTACATGGGCAACATGGCGGAGTAAACCGATTTTTGAAGCTCCCGTAGCCTACTTCTCTACGTCATCGCGTAGTGACCTAGAAATACTTGACCAATCATCATGCTATGCAGTGCGTAGACTATCGCGCCTATTTTCCTGCGCACTGTCCTAGATTTCATCACGCTTATGAGAACAATGAGAGCCATTGTGACGTATGCATATGAACTTGTTTTATTGACCTCGATCCCGTGACGAAGCGTTTGAACTACTCTGTGATTGGTTTACTGTAGTTTCCAAGTAGCCCATAATGCAACCAGTTGTAGGCTCTTCCGGTGAGCAAAAATCGCTGCACTCTGGCAGCAGTGACACTCCCTGGTCCTAGATTTGTATCACGCTTATGAACAATGGGATCCATGGTGACGTATGCATATGAACTTGTTTTATTGACCTCGATCCGGTGACGACGCGTACGAACTGCTCTGTGATTGGTTTACTGCAGTTTCCAAGTAGCCCATAATGCAACCAGTTGTAGGCTCTTCCGGTGAGCAAAAATCGCGGCACTCTGGCAGCAGTGACACCCCCCTGATTTATATACTACTTCTATGGGTATGCCTCTGTTATGATGTCACAATGAAAAACAATATTTTGCTCCTAGTAGGGAAATCCCCTGTTTCTTGACTGTGCGCAATTAACTAGATGAAATCGCGTAACTGTTAGTACTGCGCGTAACCCCAATAATAGAGATGAAACGGGTTGGTTTGTTTATTCATACTTCTATGATTAAAATACTTAGCGTCTTTGGTATCAAGAAGCGCAATTTTGCTGAGAAGTGCGTGTTTAAATGCCATGGCAACTGCAACACAAATGAGTGCGCAATGCGTAACTATTTTAGCTTTTTGCGTAATGTGTTATTTTATCCAATGAGTTCCCGTATGGTAATTTATTTAAATGAACAAACTCTGACGTACTACCTCATTTGCATGAAATTCCGAACGTATTTTCAAAAAACTCGCTGCTGAAGGCGTGGCCTATCTCTGTGGTTAAAACGCTATACGCTTATTCAGTTGGGCTTCTAGTATTTATATTGTATTTCTGTGCCCCCGGTTTTGCGCGGCGCCTTCAGCGCCGTGCAACAGCAGTGTGCAGCGTGCTGTAATATCCAGTGCTGTCGATGCTCTATTTGCGCGTTTACAACGCTGACTTTTAAATTGTTTAGTGTTTCATCATCATTAATTACAATTTTCTTCGAGTTCACAAAGTTTCAATTGGATTTGAGAGTTCACTTTCCTGTGCTAGCATATGGAATTTTCATCATGGAGTTAATTGGAATAGCATAGGGGGGGGGGGGGGGGGGCGTACTCAGATTATAGTCGGACGGGGGTGTGCGGCTGAGACCTCCAAACCCATACCCACATCTAAGGGTCCTTTTGCTGTAAATAGGTACCCATGTCTAAGGGGTTTTTTTCGCCGGCGTCGCATGTTCGCTGTGTATTTCCCGCAAATGTTGTGGTTTCTCTTAGCGAGCGTAGCGAGCTTGACAATTTTTTTGCAATTTCGCATCGGCAAATCCCAAAATCCCGGATAAAAGAGAGGAAATTAAAAAAAGGGACCCATGTCTAAGGATTTTTTTAATAAACAGGGGACCCATGTCTAAGGATCTTTCCGTGAAAAAGTCACCCTTCCCAGCGGCACATCCCCGTATACCCAACATACGTGAGTACCCCCCCACCCCCCCCCCGGGGTTAGAACTAGTCTAGGCCTAACACTAAAAACAGTAAGAACTAAGATTGTCTTTCTCGTAGACCCTACCAGTGAAATGTTTCAGATGTGGAATATAAAGCAAATAATCACCTTTTGGTTTCAGGCAATGGCAAACTATCACTTCCTCGGTGATCTGAATCTTTCCTCAGCTTCGCTACATACCGATCGCCTCGGAAGTGATAGTCTGTCGCATCACCTTCACCAACGGTAATTATTTACCGATAGTAGACTTACCTGGATGACCGTCCGAATAACAAACAACCTCTGTGCTGGTTTCAAGGCAGTGTGCTTCTGTGGGTCCATAGTAACACTCCCCGAGACTTGTTTCAGTTCCTTGACACGTCAAATGCACCAATTCTCCTCCCCCTAGGCCGAAGGGATCACAACAGTAATTGTCCGGTAAATAAAACGACTCGCTGAAGCCCAGTTGTCTGCATACAAGTTCAGCCGCATATTCAGGGTGGAAAATCCGTCGGTACACACATCTTTCCATTCACCATCGTCAAAGATCTGGATTCTGCCCTCATTGGTATGACGTCCACCTTCTAGATGTATGTTAGCTGTAAAACAAAATGCACAATAATATACAAACTAGAGAGAGTTGATTTCGTAATCATTCAGACGAGTGAAGTGTTCCAAACTGAATCTGCAAATAAAGCTAGGGTGAATTTAAAGTTTACCGCCTACGTGAGAGCTGTTATACTAGTAGCTGACTCTTTTGCCTATTTTTATCTGAATAATATTGACTCTCTGTCGGGGGACACCCCCGTATATCACCGATCTCGATTTCGAGATAAAAGCTAGGGGTTAGGAAGTTTACAGAAAGTGAATAAATCAGAGTGAAGCCGTGACGGGAAAGCTCAATGAACCCGAATATACGATCAGTCATATCTTTTTTTCATCGTCTTTCCTCATATTCAACACAGCATTGGGGAATCCTACATTAAATATATTATATTCGGTTCAAGATAGGCAACAACGTCCATACGAAACCGTCTTCACATTCAGAACCGACGGCTCTGTGCTGGGAGAATTGTGTTTATTTGGCCCGTCATATGTTTTTTTTTTCTGTTGGGCCTCTAGTAGTTGAAAATTATATTTATGTGGTCCGTCTCGTTCGATGATTGACATGTTTAAATAATTTGTTTACATTTTTGGCGCGCGCGTAAATTTATCGGTGATGGTCGCGACTTCAATCATTATGGAAGCAACATTTCTGTAATTGCATGGAATCGTTGAATAAATAAACAGGATCCAAACTATGACAAAAACGTGCATAATCAAACATTATGATGTGGACTTGGACATGATTCACAGTTATCAAAAAATACTTTATTTAGTGTTGGTTCAAGAATAGAATTTCACCAAATAAATTTTCAAAAATTGGAGAAAATCGGTCAAAAGATCGAACAAAATTGATAAAAATTCGAATGTTTTGTGTGTGGGGTTCCAAAATATTTAAATCATTTTGAACCAGCTAGTGGAAAAAAATGCTTGCACTTTTGAAAAAATTACAAAAGATATTTTAAAATAGATGTTGATGATCCCTCTATTTAAAAAACATTACATGCACAATTTTGTTTTAAAATGCTTGAAACCTAAGAGGTTTTAGAAAGTGCCCTTTTGAATTTTAACGGCTCTTTTTGGACTAATAACATGCTTTGCATTATTCATTTACAAGTTTGTATACCTTTTTAGCATGGTGGAGCTATAACTATTAGTTTTTAATGTAATGATAAAGGCTTAGGTTTACTAAAATTTCAGTTTGACCAAAACTGTACTCTCTATATCAAAACTCAATGATCCCTTAAAGGTATGGTGACAAGAAAACTGCCTCAAAAATGTGCTTTACTGTATCTAATGTAGACTTTCATGAAGATTATTAATACAAATATGTTTTCCTCGTGGGAAAACCCGGTAAAATAAAAAAATCAACTTGTAAATTCACTTTCGGAACCCCCGTAAAAAAACTGATACCTGGCGAAAAAAAAATGACGTCATCTGTGTGACGTCACCTGCAGACAAACGCAGTTTAGCTCGGTCATAGACGTACACACTGAGTGCAATACTCACGTTGACACATAGATATTATTTCCATTTGTTTCAATATTTGCAAACATTTGTTTAGGTTTATATCATGGACGAGATACACTCAGATGTGTAGCTGCATCCTGCTACAATTCATTTCTTAGCAATTCTTAAGCATTTTCAGTTTAACCTCAATTTACAAGCGAAAACAAGTTGTTTTACTAGCAAGTCATAGGCTCTGCATGTAGACCATGCACATTCCTCCGTGTTCCGGTCTGCTTGTGATGTCATGAATCGGGTGACACGTGCGCACATTCCCGCTCCGCTATAAATGACTTTTTTTAGGAGTATGGAACGCCGATGCGAAATAAAGCAAAAAAGTTGCATGAAATTTACACTTTTTTCCCCCCAACTTAAGGATTTCTTTGAAAAAAGAGTGTGGTATATCAATAAAGACACATATTTAAAGCTATAAACCTGAATCAAACCCGGGATTTCCCCCCTCCTAGTTGAGTATTGGTCAAACTTAACTTTAGTAACCAACAAACCCGGCACCATTACGATACAAAGTAATACTTATAGATTCACCATGCTCGTAAAGTATACACAATTAAAAACAACTAAGTAAAATCCCTCTTATTAAAAAAGAGCCGTTACAACTCAGGAGGTGGCTATTTAACAAAAATAATTGGTTTTAGCCTTTTTTCATACAAAATTGTGCATTTAATGTTCGTTAAAATAATGATTCAATAGCGATATCATCAACGGCTTTTAAAAAAACTATTCTCATTTTTTAAAAGTAGTCTTCGAGCATTTTTGAAATGTTTCTAAAAAGTCTAAATAAGTTGATTGCCGGTGAAAAACATTTTTAATAAAAAGGATATTTCAGCCGTTTCTGATCCGATTTTAATCAAATAAATTATAACCGTCATTAAAATTGTATGTTCTTTCAAATTTGACAGTCATTGTTTCATTATCTAACCAAAAAATATCGGGAGGCAATTCGGGAAATTCCAATACTCAACACTACCTTTAAATTCTGTTCCCGAAATGTCCAGGCTGTGACATTTCAGTTATGTCAGTAAGGTATCCGTTTGGATATTGTCATGCCTGATTGACCAGATTTTCAAGATATGACCAATCGAAAGATTATAAGTTTCTTTTGGGGCCCAGTGTATATACGACATGTTATGGTATAAATCAAATTCACTATTAAAGGGACAGGTCCACTTTTACAAAACGTCTGAACAGCTTTCAGTTGACGGATGGGGATCAATGTAACACGCAAAAAAAAATCAGAGCGAACAGCCCTCTAATTTGGATTCTACGAATGAAAAACGATTGCGTCCCTCCATTTAAAATATATATCGGTCAATAAAGGAGTTCAACTGATTTAGCATAATATTACAACAATATAGTACTAATTCTCGTAAAGGTATTGTGAAGCCGACATTTGTTAACGTATGTCACGGAAAAAGATCTCAAAAAGAAAGAATATATAATTACATGTAGTCAGTTTAAGCGATGTTTGGGTATTTTGCTTGGTAAACGCTCACACATTAGTACTTATGCGCGGGTCACGTAGCTAGCGCGGGTCACGTAGGGGTCATGCATACCGATCTGGCACTCCGTGAAATCTATGTACGAACTTACTCACCGGCCGAAAATACGTATGTACCTAATTAACCGACGTCCCTCAGTTTATTCAGTTTTAGGTCTATAACTCCACGAAAAAGAGATTTCAAGCCCTAATTTTTTCAGGCATGCTATTAAATGACATTTCCTTTCATATAAGACAATAACCTCGCAACTTTTGAATTTTGGCTTGCAAAAGTGGATCTCTCCCTTTAACATGACTAAGTCTAAGGTGTAAACATTTACCTGGATGTTGATCTGGAAGGCAAACGACTTCATTGGTACCAAAGGTCATCGAACAGTCGCTATCAGCACTTAGTGTGTATGAACAATCTTCTATTCTCGTAGTCGTCTCATCACATTCAACTACGACTTGAGGGAACCGTGGGTCACCGAACCTTTCTAATGGCCATGGTCGATCAACTGCTCTGTTCAATCCCAGTTTTCGCAAACGAGATCTGGATAAATCGTGGTATAACCGGGGTATGGGCGTGCCCTGAAACACGCAGTGTGCCATGTACCGCTGTAAACGGTTTCAACCCTTCCTTCATTTGCGAAAGTTGAACCTACCAGGCGCACTTGACCTGTTAACAAAAATAGCAAATAACAATCGATACCAATCAGCATGAGGATAAACATCAACGAATCAAATGACCGTTAATTTCATCTTAAAGGGGTAGTTCAGTTTTGGTAGAGAGGGCGCTGCACAACACAATTTTTTCGTGAGCTAATGAAAAACTGAGTGTCGAATTTGAAAGAACATGCAATTTTAATGGCAGAATAAACTTTATTTGGTCAGAATCGGTTCAGAAATGGCTGAAAATTCAATAAATATATCCGATCGTATTTATTTGGGCCCCAAATAAATACGATGATTTTTTGAAAAAATTAAACAAATGCTGACACTCTTTCAAACATTTTCAAAAGTGGTTTTGAAATAGTTGTTGATGATCTCTCTATTTAATCATTATTTCAACAAAACATCACATGCATAATTTTGTATGAAAAATGGTTGAAACCAATGCCTTATTAGAGAGCGCCCTCTTGTGTTTTAATGGCGCTATTTGAATGATAACAGGCTTTTTACTGAGTCGTTTGTATTTTTGTATACCTTTCGAGCATGGTGGGGTTATAAATATTAGTTTGTAATGTTACTGTGCAGGTTTTGGTAACTAAAGTTCAGCCTTACCAAAACTGTACTACCCCTTTAAAGGGATAGTACAGTTCTGGTTATCATTACAAACTAACCAGTTAAAACATATAATGCAATGATGCTTCATTGGAATACAAAAAAAAACATATAAACGGCAATTTTACCGGGTTTTAAAAAAAAATCAGAATACAGTTGTTTACACAAAAGGGCGCCATGTAGACACCTCAAGTTTCAACCATTTTAAAAGCAAAATATGTGAAATTAATATGATGTTTGGTAAAAATAATCATCCAACAGAGAGATCGTCAAAAACAATATTTCAATACGATGATCGAGGGTTCGATTCCCACCTGCAACACTTACTCCACATTTGCGGCTCTCAAATCAGTGTAGAAAATGGGCACCTGGCAGGATATTATTCCTTCAAAATGCTTGATACGCCTAATGCGACTCGGCTATAGCCATATACATGAGTAATATAATGCGTAATAGAGTATAGCAATAGTGTGCATTATTAAAATACTATCTTTATTATTATAGCACGATAATAGAAAAGTTTACTATGCGACTACTACAATGCATAAGTAAGCAGGGTAATCTCGAACATTAATGTAGTGTTTTGGTCGAATATTTGGTGGAATCACAATCTTACTTTGTGTACTAGCTCGTCCCAGCAAGAAACACATCAAGACCGTTGCGATCACCACTCTCGCAGATTTGTCGCCCATTTTTACGTTTTAAATACTGATGACTAATTGTTTTCTCTCCCATCGACGTTATATAATGTTTGTGAAGAGCAAGAAAAGATGGCGCGCATAAGACGCAATATTAAATCCAAGAAGTTCCGCCTTCATGTTTTTTTAATCATTAAACCAGCCAAAGAAAAAAAATATTTTGATGATAACCCAACCACTAGTTGATATCACGTCGATTATTTGTTTAGTGAAATGCACATTGAACCTCACTGTAAATGTGATATATGCACGTAATATAAATAAAGATCTTTTAATATAACATGGATATGTCATGATACTATAGCATATTGACGTACAACTTGTTTTGGAATACCCCTATCATTAGGCTAATCAATGTTCGCCAATCAGTGAATATCACAGTAATATATTTGCATACGTGCAGATCTACAGGGCAGGCTTTTGCAAATATTATAATTATTTCTTTATAGTACTGACTGGTGAACATGAAAATGCATGTTGATGTATGTAAATTTGTTGTTTGTTTGGTAACATTTTAAATTTAGAATAACTTGTATAGGGTATTGCGAAGTGTTTACTTCCCAGAAGGCGCTAAATCCACCCTAACAAATAAACACATTTGTAGTCAACGATGTAAATTCATTACATCAACAAAGAATGAGCATTTCAATTTTATATATTGCGCAAAGTCGGGCAAATCAACAAAGCTTTTGCAAAAGTAAATAAAGTGGATATAGCACCTTCTGTAATGCCTAGGTCACAAATGATCCGGGCGCCGTACGATTTTTCTCACTACGGCGGATTTTCTACGATTTGGGGAAATTGTGATGTCGCACGATGTCTGTGATATCTTAGAGTAGCAGTCACATATTTGCCGGGGCCCGTATACGATGACTTTTGTCTTAAAATAAAACATAAATCGCAAGGCTTCCGTGAACACAATCTTAGCACAATCGGAAGCATTTGTGACCTAAGCATAAATAAGCTTGTTTGTGTAC
>JBAMJV010002673.1:0-37500 GCA_037951105.1 Echinarachnius parma
CTTATTGATTTATTTACAAAATTTTAAACTGATCTGTTGCGGATAGATATCGCCAACTCGAAATAGCGCATACGCTACATGCAATTTGTCCGTGTGCGTTCGCTATGAGTATACGCGGCTTGTCCCCAGCTTGTCGATATCTCCAGTCCTACAGCGTTAGCGGCGCTGACAGGTGCGAAATGTGGATTTATACATTTCACGGGCTGGTATACTATTTCTGCATTTAACGCATCGTTAGGCATCGTTAGGTCCGTCGCCATAAATTTTCGCGGCCAAGACCACTGCATGGTTATGTTGTTGACCATGGTTTAGATGGTCGAGACCAAAAAGTGGACCTTTTCGACTTTGGGGGTCGCGTACGCATCCAACGCACCCCCCCCCCCCCCCCCCCCCCCCCCTGCTACGGGCCTGTTTGATGTTTGAGTTGTTAAAGGGGACCACCAGGCAAAGGACAACACATTATTATATGTTTTGGTACCGTTTTGTGATATCAAATAGATACACAACATTTTTCAAAGGGTTGTGTAATTCATAAACAAAGCAATTAATTTCCACCACTTACGGAACCACGGCTATCTTGTGGTTCCACACGGGCCAGGCATTTGCGAGTGCGCCAATGCAATTCACGCGTACGTCAATAGAATCCCGGATGACTCGTTCGCTCTGCATAGAGCGCCGCTGGCTCGATCTGCTCGCATAATAGTCTGCGCATTCAGACCGCATGACCGCATGGCTGAGAATGGTGATGCGTTTTCCAATTATATATTTGTTTCTGAAAACATATTTTTGTGAACTTTTTGAAGGAATGGAATACTAAAGATGTTACCTTTCTATAAAAAGATTAAATTTTTGGGTGGTGGTACCCTTTAACATCGGTTATCCTGTATACTGTGCAATGACGAATTAAACTTATACTACATATACACAATTGTATGTAATACTTCAAACGAAGAATTACTTTTCTATTGCCAAACGAAATTACCTTCTAAAATCAATGGAAACGTGTAACAAGCATTAGTGCAGCTGTACAAATGGAGACGTGAGTATACATTGTTTACCCTCAAAATTACCAATAGTTTGGCCCCAGGCCATTAGATGATAACATAACAACCATGACATATAAATTATAAATTGTGTTTTGTTTTACAGTTATACAATTCAATATTTCTAAAAACCCGTTCTATTACAAATTGTGCGCTCTTTTAACATGTTTAAATTGAAAATGATGAAATTTGCCGGAGCACCAAATTGTTAAGATATTATTATATTTTATTATTTTGTACTATGTAACGAAAGAGTATATATAATTACTTGCAACACCGATACTTTAACTTTTGAAGGGATCGATAGAAATTGTCATAATCCACTATACCAAGTTATAAGGCTGATGGTTCTTACACACCTCGTTGTCTTTGTATTGTCAAAAGACGCACGGAAATTGTTTCGGAATTATTTCGTTATAAAGATCTATGACGTAATATTGGGGATTTAATGGTCCTCGATGTTGTAAGAAATTCAAACGTGTAAGTTGTTATGGCAATGCCTTTGAAAGCATCACTTTGTTTGTACACTCATATTACTCATGCCATCACTCAGTTAACATTGTAATCACATAAATCACAGAAATACAATTTGTATCAACCTATTGTCGTGGATCATATTATAGGCTACAGACTTTCGAGGTTTATTAAATGTATGGACAATTAAAGGACAATGAAATCCAGACAAACTGTTGTATGCAATATAAGACACTAACATAATATAATGAATAATCTCTGAAAATTTGAGCACAATCGGTCAAGAAATAAGAACACTTTGGCTCTTTGAAAAGAGCCATGTATTTCTTCGAGTGACTCAAAACTCTGGCAAAGTTGTGGACAACAGTACTCCCCATACATTTTGTACACAAAATTTCAGTTATGTTAAATTTCCTCAAAATGTATGTTTACCCTTCGTTCGAATTCAACAATGTTTTGTAGAATGCTTTTATACCCATAACATATCATGAGTTGGGGAATGGAAAAATGTGACTATGAAGAAAACTGTAAAAATAGGAACATTTGTGTACAAAACATATGGGGAGTTGTCCACACACTTATCAGAGTGCGTTGCCAATTTGAGTTCCCCATATAAATAAATGAACATCTTTACAGAGCCATAGTTTTCTTGTTTCTTGCCCGATTATGCTCTAACTTTCAGAGATTATTCTTCTTAATCTCTGCAAGACTATGAAAGCAACATTTTGCTTGGGTTTCATTGCCCTTTAAGTGTTGATTTTGCACCGGCTGATTAGGTCAAGGACATTCTGGTTTTCGTACGTCTCTTCTGTTGCCATGGTTATCGGTATCACTGCAGCCGCATCTGGAGTAAAACAGATACAAAAGATGGATTTGATTATTTGTACTTTACCCGGTTTTTACTATAAGGGACACATACGATACAAAGTTGCTCTTATTTGCATGAGATACCGCTCTACCCAAAACAATTCTCATCAAAAGTGCTCCAATCCCCCTGGATCGACGCCTTTTAAAACAAATATTAAAAAAGGGGAAATATTAATTCACTAATATTATCGATGTATTATGCGCCTATCAAGATTGAAAATCCTCTGTCAGCGCATGTACAGTGTTATTATTAACCTGGTCATTCTGCAATAAATCCAGCACACGCACTGCACGTTTTCTACTGCCTTGGTAGCATTCTAGCCAAGCATGAAATACCTACCCTGCGCCGTGTTTGCAATTGCGTCATCATTGAACATTTCGTAGAGCACCGAATCGGACAAATGCTTCGTATCACTGCCTTCGGTGCAACCCCCCTGCACGCAGCCTTGGGTATTTCTGTGGTTCAAATCACTGTATGCGCCCTCTGTAGTTGACCTCGTACCATAATGGAGACCAATATACGTGACATCGGCAGCTGTTCCGGTTGGTTGGTTGTTCAAGACGCTGTGAGCGTTTGGACATTCTTGACGGATGTAAGATAAGTTATACAAATAAAACGCAATTGCAATAAATTGTACAAATGCATACTTATACAGGACCAATAGCGTGATAAGTTGTTAACCTGAAAGTGTAGTTTGCAACAAACATTCCATTGGATTTGAATAATCGCAAGCTTGCACTGGATTATTTGGGCATGTTCCATAATGTAGGACAATGTAAACTCTTATTTGTAACCATTTGTTTTGTTTTACTGGAGCTGTTAATGATTGTATTAATATCACATTATTTACATAAATCATACTATTACAGAGCTGGGTTATGTTGGTTTTAGTGTTTCCTCACCTGTATTTTACTAGGACCAACGTTATGATGATGGAATACAGCATGAGGACTGACCTGATTAACCAATAAGCCACATTCTCTTCTACACATGTCACGTCTGTTAGAAAAGGAATGTGATTGATATAGTATTAATTTGATGCCTACATTTATGCATAAGTCAGAGCAACAATCATTAACGGAATACCATGGTAACATGTTAGGGGGCCAAATAATCAATATAGGTTTGCACTTCTTCTCTCTACCTTTAATTATTGTGTTCCCTTTACTTCTCTCTATCTCGGTTTCGTCATGATACAAATCAATCACTACTTGATAACTGTGTTTAAGAGATGTTATATAGAGATCCAATATAACTACCATCATCATTGATATTTATTTCCCAACGCGGATCACACTCACTCTTTAAAGGCGTGCCTTTGGTTGTCATTGTTCTCGATGACGTCATGGGTGGTGCGTTGCTAGTTGTGACGTGATATGATGGTGTTATCATATTAGGGGCGGGATATGAAGACGTTCTCTCAGTTGCTTGGTCGTCAGGTACGTCAGGTATAACTGTAAAGCAACATTAGTAGAAATGTTTAATCAGATGTGCAGAAAACCATGGTGATAACCAATTTCCCGGAATATGTAATACATGATATAATTCGTGGCGACCTACTGCCCACAATGATATATTTTTGAATAATAAACAAAACATATTAGTCATTACGTTTAACATTAAAGGAAAATTTGATTGTGTCACTATATCTACAAGTATACCTATCTATTTAATTTGAATAAAAAACACAAAATGCCACACATTGATCCAACGTCAGTTTGTGTTTTATTTTTATTTTTGAAGAATCGCAAACCATGTATTTCCATGTATGTTTTAAGGGAAAATGTAGTACCTTTGTCATGGTTAAAATGCCAGTATTGTGTTCTTAAATGAAATACAATTAAACTCATTTAGAAAAGTTTACAAACTCCCATGTCACTGATTATAGCTCTTGTAGTCACTCTGTTATAACGGTATTCAGTATAAGTACTGAAATCGTGTTTGCTCCGCCTGACAAGCATCCCCTACATGACGTAATACATCAATAGTACATGTACTCATTAAAGGTTCAAGTTTTCAAATTCATTTAGGCATTGCTCATACCTTCATAGACTGAAATCATCTGCTCCCCTCCACATGTGTCCCTCCAATCACCGGCACACGGCGTCCGGCATTCAGAATCACCTACTTTCCCCTTGCGCGTATAGTCATCGTTGCCGCAGAAACAAAGATTACCACTCTCAACCCCAGCATACATGAAAGGACCCTCGTCGTGCTCTCTGCACCAACCGATGCACTCGGCCACTGAGTCAATATTTTCAAAAGCAGTTGATAGTGTCCTGCCAGAAAAACCAGCGGCTTCGAAACACAGGAAACAGGGGTCGTTGAAGCAGCCGAGGTACCCGGGACCTGATCCAAATACAAATTATTGATAATGAACAAAAAATTAACATTGCAAATGCATTCAAGTAATTTAGAAAATATTTGGCATGGGAATTAAAATGTTATTGTTGTGAACGCTTATATTTAAATCAGGTTTGTTTATAACAAATACCTTATAAGTATATAATCATTATATAATAAGTACTACTATTGATAATGAGAAAACAAATGAACATTGCAAATGCAAAGGAATCTAGACAATGCTTTGAATCGAAATAAACATTTTACGCTGACAGTTTTACACATTTACATTACTATCAGGATTGTTCATAATAGATACTTCATAAATGTAATCCTTATACAATTAATATGATTATTGATGAGAACACAAATAAACATTACAAATGTATTAAAGGAATCTAGACAATGTTTTGCATCGAAATTTCCATTTAACTGTGCTAAACAATTCAATTCAATTCAAAACTTTATTTCAGACACAACTGCACATGGCAGAGGTCCATGGAACAAACGAGTTACATGACATGGATACAGACATGAGTATAATAAAGACATATTTTATAAAAATATATTAAACAAAATAAACCGAACTAGACTATGTATATACACTACAATCTAAACTCTAACAAACACAATATTCTAACTTATAACTGTATGAAAAACATACTTATTACAATCTACTGTGTACCATTAACCACATGCATGTATAAGGTTAAAGTACTTAAAACTATAAAGTGCATACCACTATATGATATGACTATCCCGGCTCATCAAGGCAATGTACTAATATGTACTATAATAACAAGCAACAAGAATAAACTATACTGCACAAAAGTCCATGGGACATGCACAAAGTTATCAATCTCCATGAGCCAGCAGGCTACTAAGCCAACATTTCCAAATGCCTGATGTGTACCTAAGGTAACCATATGAGGGATTCACTAAAACAGTTATAATACCATTCTCAGAGACATCCACTCTGTGCATGAACTTGAACATGAGATTCCTTAATACAGCCTGACAGGCAGGGACATTTATCTCGGCAAACATTTGGCTAGCACTAAAGTATCTTGGTACCCTCAGAAGCATTCTCATGGCACCATTATTGGCTACAGTAAGCCTGTGCAAACTGCTCTTCTTAAAATTAAACGTTACGGTAAAATCAGGTTTGTTCATAAAAAAAAAGTGAATGAATATAATCCTTATTTTGTGCATTATCATGTGACCACCATCTCAAAGCCCACACAGAGTCGTAACTCAGGATTCCCAGCAACTTGCCATAATCAATCATGATAATGTGAATGTGCTGAAGGTGTTCGAGGTCAGATTTAGTTTTGCACGAGTAAACACTGCCAAAATTTGAAGAATGAGAATTATCATTATCAATTTGTTATATTTATTAGTCATACAAAATGGCTGATATCGCCCATGGATTCCAGTTGATTGGTGGTGTTGTATATTGTATAATTTATTGCGTAACAATGCGTATTTGTGGCTGTCTAACTTTCCTATAGAAACCAATATTATATTGGATGTATTGTAGCATTATGGGCGGCGATATACTAGTTTGGTTACTTATTGATCCCTCTAAAAGGCCAGCCGTGTATTTGTGTAGTTGTGAATAATATTCAAAGCAGTTCTATGCACTACGATTGTATCCATATTTAAAAATAAATTATGGAGCCCGCTTTTCGACTAGATTTGATTAATAGTAGCATTTTAGACTAGATTTGATAAATAGTTGCATTTTAATGATGGCATAATAATTAGTTTTTCCCTTTTACCGACAAACACATTGCCAGTCGAAACAAACTTCAAACTGAACAGAGATAATGTAATCATAAGGATGCACAAATGCACATGATTATTTGGTTAACTTCTTCAATGTTGATGATGTGGATGTAGTGACTATTGAGTTCCAGTAGCTCTGCAAATTAAAATGCAAGAAAGCGCTTGACCCGGTTCTTCCATAATACAACTGTGCAAGTCTGCAAGATAAGCTTAAAGTCATACCTGTAAAGTGTCCAAATCCACGAAAATTACTTGGAGCTTCCTCGTTTCTCTTCTACTGTGTTGTTTAGCTTATGGTAAAAGAAGAATAAAATAGGGTTTGATTTTTTCAAATGTCCCTTTAGTATGAAGATAATTAGCATTTAAATCTTTTATTTCAATCACGTTAATTAACGCTTTACCTTATGTCGTACCTAACATATTGGCTTGTGTCCGGCTATATTGCATGTACTGTACGTTCAGCTTCAAGCGCGCGCGCTAAGCGAAGTCAGAGGCTAGAGCCGTACGGCCGTATTCTGAGCGCGCGAAGCTCTGGATGCAATGGAGCGAAGTAATGCAGAGACGTGGTACGTCGTACGCGAGCGAAATATACCGTGCATATTCTGCCGTCCCAAGGAAAAAGGCAGTATCTACACGATTCAGCATTTTCTAGAAACTGAGATATTGACCCTTTTGTTTTTTTGCCACAGCCGCTCGGAAATAATAAACTTGTGAAGATAACTTCAGTGTGTGATTAAAGGCTATATTGGGGTCTATTTTTCTTCATACATGAACAATTGAATTTTTCGTTTAATTTTGAGATTTTCATGAAAATGTAGATACTTTGGGAAAATCCCTGGTTCGTAACCGATTTCCCCAAGGAAAAAAGCAGTATCTACATAGAAATTCGGAGGGTGTTGAATTATGCCTTACGTTATGGATAAACCAATCGAAAATGTTTCGGCATATATTCTGTATGTACTATTAACATACTTTAAAGGAAAAAAAGTTTGACTAATTAAAAAGCGCCCTCTCTAGGCGAGTCACACTTTTCTTAAAAAAGGGACTTATTGGCCCATATTTCCGCAATGAAAGGAAATACGAAGCATGAATTGTTTTCATTAACCACGCAAAAATGATTGTTTATACATTTGTTATGAAAGTGTATGAGTTAAAGTGAAAACAAAACTTTGTTGATAAAGAGCGCCCTCTCTTATCAAGTCTGAAGTTACTTTAAATATGGAATAATGCATGTTACAGTCTGTGCATTGTGTGAATGTGGCAGAGGTACACGCACTTTCATGCATACTTGAATAGCCTTTGTCACAAACTCTGCGCTTTATAGAAGAATGTTGGTCGTATTGCAAAATGCACTTATATGTTAAATTTGCTTCTATGTTTTGTGCTTCACAATTCATATAAGTAATGAAATTTGTTTATACAAGATATAACTATTATAAATGCGCATTATTCATATTGTCTGCTTATAAATAATTTGTTTGTCTTGTGGCGAGACTAGCTGTGTAGATACTGCTTTTTTCCTTGGGGAAAGTGGAGGTTGACTGTAGATACTGCATTTGAGGATTGGGGAAAAATGGTGTTCCCAAATTTTTTTCAGAAAACTGAATGTATCACATGAAAGAGCATTGTTTATTGAGTATTTTTCTGCAAAAAAGTGAAAATCAACAAAAATGTCAGATACTGCGTTTTTCCTTGGGAGGGCAGTATTGTATTGTGTACTATATATTATAAGTTATTACCACTACTAGCACTAGCAAATTTGTTGAAGAAACCGTTTGAGGATCGACAACGAAAATGCGAATGAGAATGGGGCAGCTGGGAGGAGATCTAGAGGTTCATGCAGGAGAAAAAAAAAACAATTTGATCGATAATTGAGATGCAGAGCCGAGTCTGCGTCTGAGAAGCTGGTGATTGAAGACGACACGGTCATGCACGGGGAACTCAGACGGTCCGAGCGCGAGTGCCGTGTATCTCAGCGCCGAGGTCCTCGGCCGGGTACGTAACGTACATGTAAAAGCTAGCTATCACCCTTGCAAGTCAAGGGCCTTAGTATCAGCAATTCAAGTTTGAGTGTAGATCGACAAAACTATCGCTTTCATGGCCTCTTTGACATTATTATTGTCATTTACAATAATAATAGATTTGTCGATCTACTTTGAGTGTTGATAATGATATCTCTTTTGTTATGAAATGATGGGCCTTCTCAAATTTGATATAGAATGGGTAATCCGTTTTTTTTTTTTCGATGCTCATTTGTGATGAATATGTTAGGTCTATGGTCTAGAATGCACTGTGTCTGTGTAGTCAAACTCAAAAGACAAAAGTGAAATATCGCAAAATAAAAATTATTGTCATTGTGAATTGTGGTCGTGCATTGGGTGGATTGATCCACCGGCAAAACTATACTTTAGTAGGCTAGCAGAATTTTGGTTGCTATACTATAGCCACTAAATCTGGGCTATAGCCACTAGATCTGACCTAAAGCCACTAAATCTGACCTATAGCCACTAAATCTTACCTATAGCCACCAAATTTAGGGTTAGGGTTAGAGGCACCTGTCCAGCGCAACCACCTATACCGTTTGCGTATAGCAATAAGCCAGTTCGTAGTTACAATCTGCGCATGCGCGTAATTACTGCTCTCTACGGCCAGATTCCATCGATCGCGAGAATCAAAGGAGCCACACGTGCAATTGAATGCGAATTATTTGTTTACGTTTTTTTAAATCTGGATCAGGATCAAAATCAGCCCATCGTTTTTGTATTCACCCCATCCAAGGTTAATAGCATAATATGTACTATTTCATAGAACAAAAACCGGTTGTATAGAATGTGTTATTCATGTGTAATGATATTTATTGATCAATAATTTCACCGAGCCTTGCTCGACCTGGCTATATAGCACGCGCGTATTAGCACGCACGTATTATCGTATTCCGCTTAATGCTGCACTTTCCAACGCAAAAACATTTTTTGCCGACTGATTTCTCTCTCCATTTATTAGCAAATGCAAACAAAATTTCGTTTATGTGATCCACAATGTATATAAATTGATAATGATTACCGACTTTCTTGTTTTGAAGACCGCTACATGTAGAAAGAAATATTATATCCCGTCTGTTTTCCTTCCGATTGCGTCCTAAAACATATGCGTTCAATTATATAATATAGATACTGTATGATTTAGATACAATAGCTGGATATATAATTATATAGATAGATATAGATTAGATAAATAGATAGATAGATAGATAGATAGATAGATAGATAGATAGATAGATAGATGGATAGATAGATAGATAGATAGATAGATAGATAGATAGATAGATAGATAGATAGATAGATAGATAGATAGGATAGATAGATAGATAGATAGATAGATAGATAGATAGATAGATAGATAGATAGATAGATATTTTAAACGGTACATTGTACGAATGGGCGGTATGCTTATCGCCCGCCTTATTGCGTGTAAATGATTCACCTGTTTTTCACAAGAAAGTTGATATGGGGAAAAATCGGTAATTCTTGAATATACTTTACAACAAATGTGTTCTTTATGAGTTTATGCAGCTGCTCGTATTTTTTCCACTTTGATGTTATGCATCTAATGTTTGTTTTATGCTGTCAAACTAAACTTATCCGGTAATATTCACATGATACCATACACTTAACTATACGTTGATGCCCGTTGATCTGAGTTGATGGAACATCGGACTACGCCCTCAGCGTCACCCAAGCTCCTTGGTCTAATTACGAACTGGCTTATACAGAATCATATTGCCGTAGTGCGTTATTTTTTCGCTCGGCGGGGCAATTGATTGTGCGAGGGGTGTTGGCGAATTCACTTTGACCCGGCAGTCACGTAGGCCATTTGACAATGAGTTGTTAATGGTTACGACCAGACGCTAGCGGTTATAGAACAATGGTACCACGTAGTGTGTGGTGTCATGAGTAACATACAAAGTATTTTACACATGACAGAACAGGTATGGTTAGGGGTAAGGTTAGGGTTGAAGTTAGCGACCAGAATTTAAGTACAGAATTTTGTGTGAAAATATGTCAAACTTTCTGTACCGGCCCATGTTGTTGCCGCATAGAGCCGCATAGCTCTGCTCCCTTGTGTGACCCACCTCACACCCCCCCCCCCCCCCCCCCCCCCCCCCCCCCCCCCCCCCACCTCCATGGAAAATTCCGGCTAATCTGCAATCTCTTACTTCAGGACAGGTTTTTTCATTAGATATTAGGCTTGTCAATAAAAATGTTAGGGAAAAAAACCTTGGATGATCAGTGTTTTCTTTTTGTCTTACATAAGGAAATTGACTTTCCATACCAATTGCCATCATAAAGCAACTTATTGATTTTTATCCTCATTTTATAGCATTGGATGTGGCTGTTCTCTTCGACATTATACATAGAGGATTTCCGAGTACCGATAGAATGGACGTGCATGCTGACACGACTCACACGATTGGTGCTGGTGCAGTGACCGCAATTGACTTATGGATAAGGTAATTCATTGAGAACCTTTTTCTTGGACTGTGGACAGAGATATATTTGTGTTTCATCTTCAAATTAGCAGGCAAAATCATTGAGAGTTTATTTTGGCATACCATTGTCTGTCAATTGCTATACTTGCACAAAGTGATCTCACTGGGATGCGAAACTGGGAAAACAACATAGATAAATGTCAGGAGGAAAGAATGTGCATTGAGCGCATATTTTGAAAACTTATCATGGGCGTGATTGTTATGTTGTTATAACAGAAAATCTCAATAAACAAGGGCAGACATTACTGGACATGAGATAAGATTCTCAATGCATTTTAGAATAAGCATCAACATTCCCTTACACCATTTTCAGAATGATGAAAATTATTTTAGCATGATTTTATTTTGTCTGCAAGATTTTCAGAATGTGGCCCTTAGATTGATTATTTTGCTTATTAAGGACAAATGCATTAGGCATACTGTATACTGTATACTAATTGAAAAACAGATGAACACTGATACTGAAAAATTGACAATGGAATAAAATTAGAGTCAATAGTAGTGTAGCTTTTGATCCTAGCAGCTGAATAACAAACTGAAGGGAAATTAACAAATTTGGTCCATGTTGATTAGAAATCAAATCCTCTTTTTACTACATGAATAACATTAGTTTGTGGTTCATTTTGTACAATAAGTGCACATGATTTACAAATTACTATTTATCTTATTACGTTCCTTTTCTCACAAATCTCACCCTCTCTATAGATTTCTTCAAGACCCATCAAGACTCTACACACCCACGACACCACACCACCCAGAACAAACAACCAGGCAGCCAACACCCAAGTTCTAGCAGACCCTTCAGTCGCCATGCAGGAAGGGACCCACAACATCCATTAGCAAGGAACTAAGCTAGCAGGCTTTCATGTATGCGAAATCAAGAACTTCCTACAGTAACAGTGGGCCGACCGTTCTTGGGTTTAAATCTACGACACACTTTGGTCAGAATTATGCCAGTTATTATGCGACCGCACGATACAGCTCTATGGTCAACCAATCAACACGCTTGTAGCGAGGTAAACATTCATCACATTGCTATCACGTGTAGTACATAGACCATTAGTTGGCGTGTTAACAATACAAGCCAGCCATGCGTTGTCTATACATTGCTTGTGACAACGAGATGTGACGTCATGCAGTCTACGAATGTACGTCCGCCTTCACCAAATTAGTGAAACTGCTTGTAAACGAAAGTTGTTTGAGCGCGGCGGACGGGGCAATAGATCGCTCCCTGCGTCGTTGAAAGCTCTGTACGTCGCTGAGCGAAAACACCATAATATTGGAGCAGGACTTCTAGCGTATCAGACATGGTAGAGGTAGACGTCGACCGTGGGAAGTGGAAGGGATGTTCGGCCAGTGATTGCCCACAGATCCATCATCATGCTGATGCCAAATTAAGCCCCTACCAATAAGGCTTTCAAATTCATATATAGCATAAACAGTTCTTTTATTCACGCACAAAATTTGGCAAACATTAACAAAACCTAATTATAACAAGCACCTCGGGCACAATTGGATTGAATTCCTTATGCCAGATATCTTGTGTCTGGGCTTAAAAATAATAAAATACAAAGATCCTTGACGTGTAAAATTATCATCGCTGTATCCGGTACCTCTTGTTAGGAGGTTCCACTGTATCTATGTTACAGGATGTTTTTAACTTGTAGTTCAAATCAGTGGGCAGTATGGAATAAATTATTATGACATAAATTTGAAATGTTTAAACTCAAACAAACCATTGTTTTTCTCAGATGAAATAATAATAAATAATATGATTCAGAATAATCGTACAAGGTTATTGGTATAATGTATGATTGAAGTTCCTAATAACACCCATGAAGAAATGTGAGTGTGTATCACTATGCCAATTGTCCTTTTAACCCTCCTTTTGCTTGGATTCACAGAGGCTTGCCCTATTATATGCAGGGTAATGAAGGGTCGGCCAACTCAATTGTATTTTTCATAGATCAGGATCAACCAAATGGCTAGGTGGACAATGTATGAGACACATTCACGGAGACACTACATGATTTGCACACATCCAAAAGTTGAATCAATCACCCAGTATTTCAATTTTTTTAACAGTTGTTTCTGCATTTATTGAAACATGAAATACAAAGTATCCAAATAACAATAATTGCATATGCAATTATTGTTATTTGGATACTTTGTATTTCATTTTTCAATAAATGCAGAAACAACTGTTAAAAAAAATTATGTTATATAATTGATTTTCATTAAATGTGAAAATGCTGTGTAAATACCCAAGTTATTCAACCATTTGCATTGCTTCAAATTTCACTGTAAATCCTTCTTCAAAAAAGTACAATTTACAAGCATACATTTAAACAAACAGGCGATTGTGTTAGTTTGAAATGTAAAAAATGCACACATAGTACCAGGTACTTATACAAAGGGGGAAAAAATGGCTAGAAGCATGAAAATGTACAGTCAAACCTGTGTACCATAACCGCCAATCAAAGTGGCCACTGTAGAAAGGTGATCACTATAGACAGGTTCAATTACATTCCTTTTCTCTGCAAGGGATCATGTTTGGTGGCCATTATAGGCAGGTTTGCTGCTATAAAAAGGTGGCCGCTATAACAGGTTTGACTGTACTTGACTGTAAATGTGGGCTCTGTGTAGTGATGTATCCGCAGAGTATGTGTGAGTGTGTGTTTGTGTGGGTGTGTGTGTAGGTGTGTGTGTGTGTGTGTGTGTGTGTGTGTGTGTGTGTGTGTGTGTGTGTGTGTGTGTGTGTGTGTGTATGTTAGATACTAACAAAAAACAGACTTGTAGTTATTTGCAACTGGTTGACACAAAAGATAAAATATTTGCATTATATATAATGTGCTCACACAATCTACATCTTTCGAATATGGAAAATACTGCTGAAAACTGCTTGTCTACTAAAAAATCGCCAATGTGGAAAAATGAGAGTCGTATACAGCCTAGCTTTCGATCCTAGCAGAATCTTCGTCAGGGCACAAATGACAGTTACTACAGAAAAAACACAGAATATATACCAACATAAACACATGTATGGAAGGGGGGCTGGAAAGAGGAAAGGAGGCGGAGACACAAAACAATGAAAGCAACTGGGAGTGGGTGAGTGTCAGGACTGATTGACCAATCAGGTCAAACAGGCATGGGAGGGTCCTTAAGTGGCTGCAGACAAAGAAAATGTGATGAGAGTGTAAGGCTTAGAGAAGAATAGAGGTAGGGAGGATCAAAGAAATAAATCAAGAAATGGAAAGAGACATGTGAACAAAGGAGAGTTGATGAGGTGTGGGAGTGCACTTGGGCACTTAGAGGGGAGGAACAATAGAGGGGATTATGAGTGTAGGGGATGGGAGCGAGAGGATTAGGACAAAGAAAGTGAAGTGAAGTGTGTTGCAGGATCGGATGAATAGGATAGGCGAGTTCAAAGGAGAGAGTGAAAAGGATGAGGACCAGTAGGTGATGATATGTAGGGAAGCAACATAGACAAATGAATGGGACAGGGAGTGTAAAAGAGATAGTGAACAAAAGGAAGCCTAAATAGGTAGGTAATCAGAGGGAAGGTGGAACAATATGATCAAAATAGAGGTGGAACTATGCATGATGAGAATGTGGATGTATATGAATAAGCCCATGTCTATGGACAGTGTACCTATAGAGAGAAATTACATGCAAAAAGTATAACATATTAATAATAATAATAATAATAATATAGAGCATTTATAATGCGCCATGACTCTAGTGAACACTATTCTCAGGCGCAATAGAAAATAAAAAAGGAAAGTAAAGGAGAGAGAGAGAAACAGAAAGTTAGTCCCTAATCAAATGCTAATTTAAACAAAAATGTCTTTACACCTATTTTAAATGACTCAATTGAGGTGGCATTTCTAACATTAACTGGCAAAGAATTCCATAATATTGGTGCCGAATACAAAAATGACTTTTCACCTGCCAACGATTGAAGTTTTGGTACTGATAACATATTACAATTCAGGGAGCGAAGATTTCTATTTGGTACATACACTAACCAAATCTGAAATATATTGAGGAGAACGACCAATGAGAGCTTTCCATGTCATAAGGAGTATTTTATACATAATTCTCTCTTTTACAGGTAACCAATGCAGGTCCTTCAAATTAGGAGTAATGTGAGAAAACTTAGAAATACCAGTAAGAACTCGTGCTGCAGCTTTCTGATCCTTTTGTAACTTAGCAAGTTGTGTAACTGGTGCATTATATAACAATGAATTACCATAATCTAAACGTGATATAACATAAGAATGAATAACAGAGGCAGCTACTTCTTTTGATAATGATTTACGAATACTTCCAATATTACGGATATGATAGTACACTGAACGGCACGTTGCGTTGATGTGCGAAGACATTGACATAGTGGAATCAAATTGTACACCTAGATTTTTAACATTTGACACTACTTGGACTTCTACGTCACCAATTTGTATTGAATTACTTTGAATCTTACCACGATGCCTTTGAGATGCAACAACTATAAATTCACTTTTATCATCAATTAACTTGAGTCTATTTACAATCATCCATCGTCTCATATCTGCTATACAGGATTCAAGTTTTCTCTTGGCCATAACTTCACTATTGGGTTCAGAAAGTTTAAAGGATGTGTACAGCTGTATATCATCAGCATATACATGGACATTTACATTGTGACGACGGGCTATTTCTGCAAGGGGAGTATTATAGATAGTAAAAAACAATGGTCCTAAGACTGAACCTTGGGGTACTCCGTATAGGAGCTCCTGTTCAGAGGAGAATGAGTCATTGACTCGGACTGATTATTTCCTATGACACAAATATGAATTTATCCAAGATAATGCTGATCCCTCCACTCCAAGCATGTCAAATCGATGTATAAGAAGATCAATGTCAATGGTGTCAAACGCAGCTGACAGATCGAGCAATACAAGGAATACAGCGTGCTTTGAATCCATGGAGAGAAGGTTATCGTTATGAACTTTAATGTATGTAGAGGGGATTGTGAGTGTAGGGGATGGGAGCGAGAGGATAAGGACAAAGAAAGTGAAGTGAAGTGTGTTGCAGGATCGGATGAATAGGATAGGCGAGTTCAAAGGAGAGAGTGAAAAGGATGAGGACCAGTAGGTGATGATATGTAGGGAAGCAACATAGACAAATGAATGGGACAGGGAGTGTAAAAGAGATAGTGAACAAAAGGAAGCCTAAATAGGTAGGTAATCAGAGGGAAGGTGGAACAATATGATCAAAATAGACGTGGAACTATGCATGATGAGAATGTGGATGTATATGAATAAGCCCATGTCTATGGACAGTGTACCTATAGAGAGAAATTACATGCAAAAAGTATAACATATTAATAATAATAATAATAATAATATAGAGTATTTATAATGCGCCATGACTCTAGTGAACACTATTCTCAGGCGCAATAGAAAATAAAAAAGGAAAGTAAAGGAGAGAGAGAGAAACAGAAAGTTAGTCCCTAATCAAATGCTAATTTAAACAATAATGTCTTTACACCTATTTTAAATGACTCAATTGAGGTGGCATTTCTAACATTAACTGGCAAAGAATTCCATAATATTGGTGCCGAATACAAAAATGACTTTTCACCTGCCAACGATTGAAGTTTTGGTACTGATAACATATTACAATTCAGGGAGCGAAGATTTTTATTTGGTACATATACACTAACCAAATCTGAAATATATTGAGGAGAACGACCATTGAGAGCTTTCCATGTCATAAGGAGTATTTTATACATAATTCTCTCTTTTACAGGTAACCAATGCAGGTCCTTCAAAATAGGAGTAATGTGAGAAAACTTAGAAATACCAGTAAGAACTCGTGCTGCAGCATTCTGAGCCTTTTGTAACTTAGCAAGTTGTGTAACTGGTGCATTATATAACAATGAATTACCATAATCTAAACGTGATATAACATAAGAATGAATAACAGAGGCAGCTACTTCTTTTGATAATGATTTACGAATACTTTTAATATTACGGATATGATAGTACACTGAACGACACGTTGCGTTGATGTGCGAAGACATTGACATAGTGGAATCAAATTGTACACCTAGATTTGTATAGTAATTATAATTATAATAATATAGAGCATTTATAATGCGCCATGACTCTAGTGAACACTATTCTCAGGCGCAATAGAAAATAAAAAAGGAAAGTAAAGGAGAGAGAGAGAAACAGAAAGTTAGTCCCTAATCAAATGCTAATTTAAACAAAAATGTCTTTACACCTATTTTAAATGACTCAATTGAGGTGGCATTTCTAACATTAACTGGCAAAGAATTCCATAATATTGGTGCCGAATACAAAAATGACTTTTCACCTGCCAACGATTGAAGTTTTGGTACTGATAACATATTACAATTCAGGGAGCGAAGATTTCTATTTGGTACATACACTAACCAAATCTGAAATATATTGAGGAGAACGACCAATGAGAGCTTTCCATGTCATAAGGAGTATTTTATACATAATTCTCTCTTTTACAGGTAACCAATGCAGGTCCTTCAAATTAGGAGTAATGTGAGAAAACTTAGAAATACCAGTAAGAACTCGTGCTGCAGCTTTCTGATCCTTTTGTAACTTAGCAAGTTGTGTAACTGGTGCATTATATAACAATGAATTACCATAATCTAAACGTGATATAACATAAGAATGAATAACAGAGGCAGCTACTTCTTTTGATAATGATTTACGAATACTTCCAATATTACGGATATGATAGTACACTGAACGGCACGTTGCGTTGATGTGCGAAGACATTGACATAGTGGAATCAAATTGTACACCTAGATTTTTAACATTTGACACTGCTTGGACTTCTACGTCACCAATTTGTATTGAATTACTTTGAATCTTACCACGATGCCTTTGAGATGCAACAACTATAAATTCACTTTTATCATCAATTAACTTGAGTCTATTTACAATCATCCATCGTCTCATATCTGCTATACAGGATTCAAGTTTTCTCTTGGCCATAACTTCACTATTGGGTTCAGAAAGTTTAAAGGATGTGTACAGCTGTATATCATCAGCATATACATGGACATTTACATTGTGACGACGGGCTATTTCTGCAAGGGGAGTATTATAGATAGTAAAAAACAATGGTCCTAAGACTGAACCTTGGGGTACTCCGTATAGGAGCTCCTGTTCAGAGGAGAATGAGTCATTGACTCGGACTGATTATTTCCTATGACACAAATATGAATTTATCCAAGATAATGCTGATCCCTCCACTCCAAGCATGTCAAATCGATGTATAAGAAGATCAATGTCAATGGTGTCAAACGCAGCTGACAGATCGAGCAATACAAGGAATACAGCGTGCTTTGAATCCATGGAGAGAAGGATATCGTTATGAACTTTAATGAGGGCGGATTCAGTGCTATTGTGCTTTCTATAAGCAGACTGAAGAGGTTCTGTTAAGCTGTTTTGATCCAGATAGGCTTGGAGGCGACTAGCGACGACTCGTTCAAGAACTTTGGACTGGAATTTCAAGTTTGAAACCGGTCGGTAGTTCTGGAAAGAATCTGGATCAAGGCTTGGTTTTTTCAAAATTAGTTTTATGATCGCTTTCGTAAAGGATACAGGAAATAAACCGGATTCAAGGGATCGATTAACTATTTATGTAACATGTGGTACAATGACTTCAAAATGCTTCTTAAGCAGCCACGTTGGAATTGGATCGTGAGGGCTGTATGTAGATGGCGAATTCTTGATGATTCTGGCGACTTCATTCTCTGATGCTGGTTCAAAGTTGGATAAACGGCATTCAACTCGGGGTTGCTGGTCTCCGGGTGCTGGCAAATGAGCTAGTTGAGAAGCAGCTAAGTCCAATTGAGCACGAATGTCGATGATCTTTAGGAAGAAGAACTTGTTGAAAGTCTCAGCGAGATCTCTCTCATCCGAATGAGCAGGGAGAATTGACTTTTTGCCGCGATGAAGGGCATCACTGACGACCTTGTACACTTCACTTTGATCTGAGCAGTTCTTTATTAAGTCTTCCGAATGCTTGTCCTTGGCTTTCTGTATCAATGAGAAGACAGCAAGTCTCTGTTTGACGAAGGATTCTCTGTCAACAACAAGTTTACTCTTCCGCCACTTCTTCTCTAGCCTACGTCGTTGTCTTTTGGCATCAGCTATCTCATCTGTAAACCAGTGGTTCATAGGGCGATCAACAACCAAGCATGATTTTGCCGGAGCATATTTGTCTAAGATATTAGTCAATGATGTGTCATAGTGATCACTGAGCTCATCCAGACTCTGAGACTCATCGAAAGCTAACTCGACAGATTGCAGTTCGTCGGAAAATGCAGAATGATTGATTGCTTTAAGTTTCCGAAAAGTGATCCTTTTCTTAGTCTTTGATGGTGGTTTGTTGATATCTAACACACAATAAATGGCTGCATGATCGCTGATAAATGTTGATATTTCCACCGATTTCACCACTCTTTCTGCGTTTCTGGATATGACATAGTCCAGGATATGTCCACTCATATGAGTAAAATCTGTGACATCTTGAAACAAGATCAAATGTCTTTAGAATGTCAACGAATTTCATGGTATTCACATTTCCTTGGTCATCCCAATGGATGTTGAAATCACCCATTATGAGAATCTTCTGAGAGGAGACACAGAGAATCGATATTAATAAACTAACATGATTATGTGTATGAATGGTGACAGTGTATATAGTGTAATCTCAAGGAAACTAAAATAAATATATGGGGAAAATAAAATGGGAAATAAGAATATGAATAGTATGTGGAACAAAGTAAAGTATCGATATGGGGGTGAAAACAAACAAATGGTGGTGCAGACGGTGAAGGGGAGAGATGCAAAGGTTAATCACTGCCTTCTTGGATGTTGAGACCACGGGGATGAATGGTGCAGAGACGTCTTATCCAATACTTCTCTCTGCTGGAGCGGAGTGTGTCCGGGCGGTTACCCATAGATTCTATTCCCTGTAGAATCATGTCAGAAATGGAGTGATTAGGTAGGTTGAAGTGGTTGCCGACTGGGGCGTCATGTTTGGAGGTGTGGATGGTGGATCTGTGTCCGTAAAAGCGTCTCTACATCTTTCATTCACTTTGTTATTTAAAAAAATAAGGAGTACAGGGGGAGCAACCTCTACATGCAGTGATGTTGCATGGGGGCGCACCCCCACCCCCCCTCTAATAATTTGCCATAAAAATACAAAACATCACAGGAATAGATTGGGGGTATGACAGGGTGAAGGGTGGGGGATATCTCTCCTTTGCATAACTAGCATACTTCTAAAGTGATACATACAAAAAATCTACCCACATCTACCCTCCCCAAATGTAGCCTATATAGACATGCATGTAGGGTGTATGCCTGTTTGTGTTTCTATAATATTCTAGTATATTCCAAGGTCTGGAACACACTGCACATTTTTTCGAGTGAAAACTTGCAAAGACTCCCTACTGTGGGAGGGGCGATAGTGTGATACCCCTCCCACACCCCCCCTGCTCCCTCCCACACCCCCCCCCCCCTGCTCCCTCCCACCACCCAACCCCCACTTTTCAAAATAGTTCATGCCACTGCAAGATCAGAATGTATAGAAACAAAATATATAAGGTGTGCCCCCATTTAGTCTGACCACACTATTCCATTGTCTCCATGAAAAATGAATACATAATATGGCGGATGTTGCCTACTATATGATAGAGGGAGAGTGAGAAATTATAGAATAAATTTTGAAAGAGAACAACGGAATTTCAGAATATGCGTACGTGGAGTTGCTTTTATTTGCCAGCTGTAGCTTTCACGTTCACGCCCAGCCGGCCGGCGCGCGCCTGGCCACGCGATCACGGCCTAAACCTCGCCGATAGACAGGGCAGCGCAACGAGTCGATGTACCACGACTGTTAAGCTGAGCCGATGTGTACATGTACGGGTGCGCATATCAACGGCCGGACCATCATTCCTCTGACAAATTTACGGTAGGCCATCAGTTTTCGGTGATAAAATATGAAATCAATATTCCCTTTTTTCACGAGGTAAACGGTTTTCGTTTTCTTTCAAACTTGCACAAATCCTTCAATTGTATATTACAATGATATTGACACAGGATTGAAGTCTCAAATGTCTCTTTCGGCAGAATGTTACACTTTACCTGCATCACTTTAACCCATCCATTTATCTACACTGAAAAGAAGGTTGGTACAATGCATAATTGTATGAAGTCAAGTGCCTATACAATTTACCCCACTGTTGTCTATCGTGTCACTGAAAAACAAAACTCATAACACAGTATGACACAATCGTTTGTGAGCAACATGACTAGAGTCGACATGGCACTCAGATGGTTTAACTAACAGCGTAGTTATAAATACCTACATTTACATGTAATTGCTGGCACATTCCACAGAGAGCACGTTTCGCCTTGGGACAATAGCCCGCATCGTAGAAAGTTGTTGCCTGGCCATTTTTTAAAAACAAAAACATTCAACCAATAAACATGTTATTTGATAAATAGAACAAACATAAGCTATAACAGATGTGTCCGGTTAGTTTTACATTTAAATGGATAGAACAGGATCACGTAGCTGAAATGATACAGACAAAGGGCACATATTTTTGTATTTATAATATACACCTACATAGTTCCAATGCAATTTAAATCCAACAATATTATTTCAAGAGATCTCGCAAGAGTTTACAGAAAATACACATGTTCACTTTATTACACCCTACATTTAAAAGGCGTAGTCATGAATACTGTTATTTTGTTGGGCTATGAATTATCAATTATGAATCAAGTATGAATTATCATGAATATGAATGTATTTTCGAGAGTACCTAGCACAGTTATATCGACAGCTGCAACGGGGATAAATATAATTTAGTTAGTCGAATAGTGTCATTCTTTGCTAGAATTTTAGTAGGTAGTATATTTATTAAGGTAGATGGAGAGAGAAATACACTTTTGGTTTAATTTGGAGCCCTATTAATTTACTCTTTCAGTGCACAATCATGTACAGCATTTTGATATGTAAAATCTGCGTATTATAGCGAAATAATATTAATTTAATTAATCCCAGACCTTTAGAGCAAACAAACTTGGCTCGTCCACCGGCTACGCCCGCAGACCAGTTGTCGCCATCGTCATCGAAGTCGGTCGCAGATAAAGCCAGCGACGTCCCAGGAAAGCCCGATCGATTACACGCTATTGATGCAAGGTTGAAGTCCCACTGGAAGTCCGGTCCATTACAGATGATCCCCCACGAACCTAGCTCAGCTATGTATACCTCCAGCACATCTGCAAATGGTCTGGTTTTGGTGATTAGTCTGATGTCTGCCAAACAAAAGACAAGTATTTGACACTGAGAATAGTTTCTTTCTAGCACGGGCAGCAAAAGACTTTTGGTTTCTGCTATGCACCGCCATTATCATTTTGAAACCTAGCTCAGTGGTAAGAGCATTGTCTAGCAATTCGGAGTTTTTTATTCGGTTCTAATGGAATCTCATTTAATTTGCTCAGTATAATTTACGTCATATATTTTTGTCTTCCTCCCACCCACCAACTTGTTTGAAAGGAAATACAAACATACAGTCATATTGATATAGTATTTTGACAAGGGTGAGCCTATGAATGTCAGAAAAGACTGATGAGTTAAAGGGATGGTACTACTGCCCTGGTCAAACTAAATTGTGGTAACTAAACCACCATCTAGACGTTATCATTAAACAACATTGGTTATACAAAAACATGCTGCGTCACATATCCAACGGTATCTGGCCGAATGTGTGGATCGCCAGAGAGTATACTAATTTTAAAGCCCACACACACCTACACACTCACACACATCTACGCCCACATGCACACACAACCTATATACGTCCACACACATACTTATATAGATATGTTCTGCATCAGAGGCATAATGTAAATTTGAAAATAATATATAATACAATTATTAACCTTTGGAGCTCATAATCAGACTTACTCTGTATGTCATACGTCAAAGCAGATCGTCCGGACGTGAAGATGGACAACACAATCATAACTTGCAGAACGATGGTTGAGATGAGCCATTCCATCTTGGGTGTTTGGTAAAATTATCAACTTCAATCTGTGTCTATACCCACATACGATGAAAGTAGTTGAACAACGACCCGTTCATACGATGTGCTCCCTTGCGTGCATATGTTATAGTTTCAGTTCCTCGTTTATCCGGGTATTTTCCCTGATATAATACAATCAACAGTTATGTATTAGCCTGTCGCAGTTCACCGCAAAATAATACAGAAGTGAAACAAGATGAAGTATTACGACTCATGAATCTAGATTTGATGGTAATACGGTATTTGTTTGCAATTACATAACTTTATAACAAAATAACGTGCACTAAACATCAGGGCCCATATTCATAAAAGCCCACTAGCTTTTATGACGTGGCTTATAATTAAAGAGAGGATATTTTAAGCGCTAAATAAAGTTAACGTAGTGGGTACCTAAGGCTCATCCTGCTTACCCTAGTTTGTGACTAGGAATACTGTGTGTTGCTCACTAAACTGTATCATTCGAAATTCACTGAGCATTCTGAGCAAGGAACTAAGCTAGCGGACTTTTATGAATAAGGGCCCTAGTGCTTAGTGTACGTTATTTTGTAATGATGCTCTGTTATTGGAAACAAATATTAGGCTATGTGTAATTGTGTAATTATACTGAAAGGTAGTGCAGGTAACATTATGCGAATACATTTTATTCCGTTAGGCTTTGCTTGTAATAGATAACTGGGTTACTATAATACACGTTTTGTACTGATCACAGCTATTCCAAATGTTCGCAGTTTTAGAGCAGTAAGAGTTCGTTAAATCCGATTCCTGCAAATTGTCAATCCCCGTAGATTTCATACAGGACCTACCAGGTTCCAGCAGGCAGTGGGTAATGCTGCAATGCTATTACATTACCGCACAGGATATGATTTCGCGAATAATCGTCAAATGGTTTACCAGTCGTTTCAAAGGCAAAATTAAGACTCTAACCTAATTAGTAATTAGGCGAATGCTTTACGAGGAAATAACAAAACAAAAGAGAATCATTGTTTGGGGTGGATTGAGAGAACTATATGCCCACACTGGTTCAATTAACATTTGCTTTCTGATTGTTTATAGCCGATTTGAGTGAAGCCGGGCCAGCAGCCAGTTCATTGTTTTCTCGCAACAACATCAATTAAACAACACTCTATGGATCTAGTAACATTTTCCAAATCCAAAAATCTTACTTATAACTCTAACTAATGGCTCTCTCATACCTTGTTGTATTCGTATTTCCAATACAAGCATGGTACAGGTTTTTTTTTTCTCGAATTTCCCTTTCGTGAAAAGTTGTTAACCATTTAAATATCCGAATTTTGAAATACCCACTGGAAGTTATGACAGTGTACACAGTCAGTGCAATAGATTAACGAAGATCACTTTGCATTTTTGCTCCTTGGCCATATGATATACGTTTACCGTGAAACAATTTGACTGTAAATAAGGCAATTGTGAAATGTGATATATTCAAATTGGAGTATGAAGAACGATCAATAAAGCAAACTGAGTAGAATCATTTATCGGGATTCAATCATCATAAAATTAGTCCTTATTAAAAAGACAGAACATTTGTAACTATTAATTTCAATGTAAATTCATATTCTTATCATCCACGATGGAACTGTTTGTGGCGATCGGGCCTTAAAGGGCAATGAAACCCAAGCAAAATGTTGCTTTCATAGCCTTGAAGAGATTAAGAAGAATAATCTCTGAAAGTTAGAGCATAATCGGTTAAGAAACAAGAAAACTACGGCTCTTTGAAGATGTCCATTTTTTCATATGGGGAACTCAAATTGGCAACGCACTCTGATAAGTGTGTGGACAACTCCCCATATGTTTTGTACACAAATGTTCCCATTTTTACAGTTTTCCTCATAGTCACATGTTTCCATTCCCCCAACTCATGATATGTTATGTATAAAAGCATTCTACAAAACATATGTTGAACTCGAACAAAGGGTAAACATAAATTTTGAGAAAATTGAACAAAACTGAAATTTTGTGTACAAAATGTATGGGGAGTTGTCCACAACTTTGCCATAGTGCGTTGCCAATTTGAGTCACTCGAAGAAATACATGGCTCTTTTCAAAGAGCCATAGTTTTCTTATTTCTTGACCGATTGTGCTAACATTTTCAGAGACTATTCATTATATAATTTAGTGTCTTATAGTGCATACAACAATTTGTCTGGATTTCATTGTCCTTTAAGGGGGGACATATAGTCTATACAAAATAATCACTAAATGTTGTGTTGGGGCTTCCTGTTGAATGTTAGTGTAAATGCAATGTCATGTATTGATTATATATGCAACGAGAAGTCTTTTTTCAAAAATGTGTAATATGACACCGACAGCTAATTTGCATACAAAGAAAAACATAAGAAAAAACGATTATTGTTCTCCTGTTCAAAGTAACCATTCAATTCCCTTCAAACGTACCATATGCATTATGGGGCTCAATAACATTACTTTGAATGGCTTGGTTTTTTAAAAATATATATAATTTTTTTTTCATGAATTTTTTATTGGCCAATCAAATTTCGGCTTAGCTAATTATATATTCATAGAATAATTGTTCAAAGTTTAAACATTTTTGTCAAAAACAAAACCATTCAAGTTATAGAATACACATTCACAAGACAGCACACCAAATTTCAAGACAATTTATCATTCAATTCTCTCTCAATTTCCAAAATCGTCACGCCCATTCAGCTAAAATCCTCATTTTGAAAAAGACAAAGACAAACAAAGAAAATAAAAAGAATTACATTTTGAATCGCGTCAAATACGTTCCGAATGGTAAATAACACCCAATGAGGCACTTTTTACCATTTTTTTTAAAAATAAATTAATTTAGTTCATAAATGGAAGATAATATACTAGTACGCATATCAACAGCAAAACATCTGAATATACATCAATTAATACAATTAAAAGGAAATTACTGTTTTAATTAGTACTCTAATATGCTATACTTTACTGTACAAAAAGGTCATTAGAATATGAGATAAATGTGAATTTGAACTGGATTTTCGAGTACTTTTAGTCCTTATTTTTTACTCAATTTTTTCCAGAACATTCAACAGATATTATTATAGGATGGGTTGATAAATCCCTGCAATCTGATTGGTTGAGAGCAACATTTGTGCAGACAATTAATTGTACTGGATGCATGAAAAGTCATGCGTCCGGTAAAAAAATCATGCGTCCGGTAAAAATTTCATGCGTCCGGTAAAAATTTCATGCGTCCGGTAAAAAAATTCATGCGTCCGGTAAAAAAATCATGCGTCCGGTAAAAAATTTCTTGCGTCCGGTAAAAAATTTCATGCATCCGGTAAAATTATTTCATGCATCCGGTAATTTTTCTAATTTTTAATTTTTTGACTTTTTGGGGGGCGTAACAATGCCCATTCTATAAAACAGATGATGCGCAAGTTTATTTCGTGGGTCGGTGGAATTGTTTGCACGCGGTAACTATGGAAACTAGTCTAAACACACTCGGCTTCGCCTCGTGGGTTTAACAGTTCCATAGTTACCTTGTGCAAACAATTCCTACCGACCCACTCATACCTGCGCATCATTTGTATACTGATCAATCTGACATCAAAATTTTAAAAAAGTAAAAAAAAAAATTTAAACAAAATGGCTATTAGACTGTATGTATGTCCCCACTTAAACGGCTGAGATCTGATGGGGAGTCGGGAATGCTCCCCTGACACCACGGTAGACAAAAAAGGCCTCAAATTACTCGGCCTTGTTATTAGGTTTACAGACGGCTGAAAGAAGGAACAATCAGATTGTCTACTTACTTTTGTAACATAACTTTGTCGAAAAATAAGTGGCAAATATTGTAATATGCACATATCAGCATGAACACAATGTGTTTCACAGTGTGAACCACAGTGTTAAATCGGAGCGTTGTCAGTGTGAAAGTCAACTCGCACTTAGAACACGCTATGATCACACTAGGTTCACACTTTGTTTCACAGTGTGAACCACAGTGTTAAATCGGAGCGTTGTCAGTGTGAAAGTCAACTCGCACTTAGAACACGCTATGATCACACTAGGTTCACACTTTGTTTCACAGTGTGAACCACAGTGTTAAATCGGAGCGTTGTCAGTGTGAAAGTCAACTCACACTTAGAACACGCTATGAGCACACTAGGTTCACACTGTGTTTCACAGTGTGAACCACAGTGTTAAATCGAAGCGTTGTCAGTGTGAAAGTCAACTCACACTGAGAACACGCTATGAGCACACTAGGTTCACACTGTGAGCGCACTGTCACCATAGTATTAAATTGCCTGCGTTCACAGTGTTTAAAAAAGTGCGCTCACACTGAATATAACATCAAGTTAACAGTGTGTTTATAGTGTGTTCAACGTGTTCACACACTGGCACACTGTGTTATGTCCGGTATAGGAAATGTAATTTACAGATAATAGAGGCGAGGCCTTGATTGGACGATACAAACGTGCACGAGGTAGGAGCAAAATTGGAGGGGGAGAGGCGGGAGGGGGGCTGGGAACTTCGGAAAGGAAGATAACGTTTGATTAAGTTCTCTCGAAAGTGTGGATGGGATAGCGGAGGAGTAGCATGAAGAGTAGCACTTTAACACGACTTTGGAATTGGCTATATAGACCAAATTGGTATTATTTAAAACAAATTATTTTGCATAACTTTCAAATGTACTACGCATAAGTATACATTCAGCTGATCATATTGCAAGTACATACAGATTGTATCATTAAAACAGTTTAACAATACTTGAACAAGCTTAAGGACAATATAAAACCATAACATTCTTAACTCGTAACAAATAGGCTATAGCGATTCTTAAAGGTTATACAGCTCATTTTCCACCAGATTCGTCGGAACGTCGTGGAACTCCGTATTGGTGTAAACGTCACCGCCAGTTGGCGCCCTGCACTCAGCCGACGAGTCAGTTGGAATCAAACTCATCGCGATACCGTGATCGTCCTGCCCGGCGGCCTGATCGTTCGGTAGATAGATCGAGTAGTACGTATTGGTATCGTTGCTAGGGGGCGTGTTTACATTTGCATCCGCCTCCGTCGATTCGAAGTACTGATTGGTTCCGGTCGTCTCGTTGCCTTGGTTATGCTGGGAAAGTCTAGAAAACGAGAGATCGCCACCACTTACAGTTGTCTCCTTCTTCCCATCATCGCTGGCTGAACGAGCTTCTGATCGCCTGCAGGTGGGGTATATCAGTCGGGGTTAAAACATGGTATTAGATTAAGATACAAAATGAACCATACCTATTTCAAATTCTTCTTTAAGGATTTAGCAAGATGGCTGGAGTAGAAACGGAATTATATATACATGTACAAGGAATAACATTTCTTTTCGCATTTACTGGTTTGTGTTTGAAAGTATTTTATATGAAGAGCTGAATTCTAAGGAGCGCTAAACTCACTTTCCAAAATAATGACTTAACAGTAACTTGTGCAAAATTAACAATGAAGTTAGTAAAGAATACACATTTAAAGACAACTTGTCTTTACATATAGAGCATTTCATGTTTACATCCCCATAGTCTTGGGTAAAAAGAACAACGTGCTCAGTTTCTCAAAATTGATTAAAGTTGATTTGGCACTTTTGGGAATTAACCTCTTTACTATATTGGTTAAACATATATGTTATTTTTACCAACGACAATATACAATACGATTCAGTAGTCTGTTCAACAATGATTAAAACTATTAATGGATAATAAGATGAAAACAAATGCAATCCTACTTATACACATACATCCATTATGTATTATGTTCTTGTATTTTGTCACTTTCCCTTTTCATTTCATGTGATATAGACTATCCATTATTATGTGCAAGCATACATACATGCATTAATTTACCATGTTTTCATTTGTATTCATATTTTTTCAGGAAAAATAATACCGGATACAGTAACTCGGACTATTTCCTTTTCTAACCATCCAGGAAATTACGTGTTGTGTTCATAAAATTAACACGAACGAGGAAGTACATGTAAATTATGCAAAAGTTCGTCAAACACGTGCCAGTCTATATTGGATTACATTCACAACATTATACTTGTTTTAAATTGCTTAAAGGGTACCACCATCCAAAACCAATATTCTTATAAAGGAAAGGTAGAATTTCATTCCATCAACAAGTTCACAAAAATAAGTTTCCAGAAAAAAATATATAATCGGAAAACGCATCACTATTCTAAATCACGGTCTGAATATACGAGACTAATTTGTCCAGAGCGAAAGAATCGCCCGGGATTCTATCATCTCCAAACGTACGCGTGAATAGCATTGGCGCACTCGCAAATGTTTGGCCTGTATGGAACCAGGAAATAGCAGTGGCTCCGTAAGTGGAGGAAAATAATTGCTTTGTTTATGAATTACACAACCCTTTCCAAAATGTTGTGTATCTATTTGAAAACGGTACCAAAACATATAATTATGTGTTGTTCTTTGCCTGGTGGTCCCCTTTAACAAAATGTACTACAGTCAAACCTGTGTATAGTGACCACATTAGGGAAACAAGACACGTGGCCACTATAGACAGGTTCCATAACACAGATTTTCTCTGCAGGGGATCACTTTTGGTGGCCATACTAGACAGGTTGGCTGATCTAGACAGGTAGCCGCTAAGGCAGGTTTGACTGTATTAATACCACGTTAGTATCCTATAAATATATTCGTCTCAGTGAGCAAGATAAGGTGGCGGGACAGTTATCGGTGGTACCACTTTATATTCAAAGGTGTAACACATGCTCGTTCTTGAAGAGACGTGAAGTGACCCCGTATATGTGGCGTGCCAAGTACCTTTTAAAAAAGCCTTCCCCCTTTATCAAATAAAAACGTGTACAAATTTGGATACAAACATAATTATAATTTGGGCATGTCGAGTACACACAAATCACCCCCGGAATGTCAAGTGACACCGCCGGGTCGGGAGGGGGGGGGGGGGGGGGGGGGGGGGTTGGGATGGGCAAGTGCAGCTCTGAGGCCTTCTCAAAAACATTTCATACAGGAAATTAGTATGAAATTAATCATGTCCATAGGAATGTCATTTCTAACGAGTAACCGATTTATTCATTTATTGATTTGAATTGTATCACTGTCACCCCTATTGTTCTTGTCATAGCCACTGAAATCCTATTCGCTTCTGCCTTTGTTATTAGTGTTGTTATTGTCAGTTATTAACATTGCAATTGAAATTGCCATTGATCTGGTCATTGTCTTTGACATTGTCATTTTCCTGGCATTATCACTTACATTGCCTTTTTCATTGTTATAGTCATTGACTTCGTTATTTCACTTGTCATTGCCATGGCTCTGGTCATTGCCATTGCTCTAGTCATAGTCAATGCCATTGTCATTGACAATGTCATTGACAGTATCATCGTCATTTATATTGTAATTTCCCTTGTCATTGTCATTGCAATTGCTCTGGCCATGCAATGCCATAGCCACTGACAAAGTCATTGACATTTTCATTGTCATAGTTATTCAAACTAATAACATACATGCAAATTTGCAATTGTCATTTTCATCACACCTTTCATTGTCATCATTACTATTCTTATTACCACTAATATGTAATTGACATGGTTATTAGCTGTGTATGCTCAGTGTCTGTGTTGTTGTCATTATCAATGCCACTGTCATTGTTAAAGTAATTGGCATTGTCATTATAATTGTTTTTGATATCGACAGTAAGTACAAGGAAGCAATGAATGGTTAACAATGTAATTTCTATTGAAATTGCTATTAATTGTGATTAAGTTTGTCATTGTTACTGTCACTCCAGTTGTCACTATGAATGTCATTGTCTTTGTCATTGCTATTGCCAATGCATGCAATTTCGATTCACATTGCCATGGTCACGCATGTCACGTGTGACTAACTATGGTCATCTATTTGCCTTTTTAGCAGTATACAGATATGCATTTTACCTCTTGCGCAATATGATAGCAGTAATGACGACCGCGACGATAACACACAGAATGATCACAGCTGCAACACCGATACCGACACCAAACGAGTGAGATGATGATGCTTCTGTAAACGAAGTTAGATACACAATAAGTCGAGAGGTAGCAAGTTTAGAAGTGCGATATATATATTCCCATATGCTGTACATTCGAGGTTGTCAAGCATAAATTAATATTCCACGTCCCATTATAACCATTGAGATGAAGATGTGATACTATAAAGATAAGTGGAGAAGTAGACAAATAAGAAATTTGATAGGTAGGCCAATGCGCAAGCTGTAGATAGGTCTGTAGGTACATTATGTCTAAATGCTGTATAAATGATTGTTTGAGCAGAAATGCGAGCTTTCGCTCACGAATATAAAAATAAAACAATTACAATGTTATTAATTTCTTGCACACAGCTCATACTCACCCTTTATATTTGTAGCTTTGGTCGTCATTGTTTCAAATGACGTCATGGATGTTGCACTGCTGCTTGTGATGTCAGCATGGTCAGGGATTGTAGTAACGGTGCTGTTAGCCGGTTGGTCATCTGGAGTCACTTTATACAAACAGTAGTAAAACAATTACAGTGATCCATTAGCTGCACATTTCAGATATCAATGACACAACAATATCATGTTACGGACGTTTGGTCTGTGGACATTTTCATATAAAGCGAAAACTGTTTAACGTCGTAAGAACTGTGTTAATTGATATATAACTTTATCACGTCACATTTTTTAAAATTCAACCATAAAAATTTGAAATATGTAAACACATTCATTATTCTACTGTGATAACTGAGCAGAGATCAAAGAAATGTGACATCTAATACTACGGTCACAACTCAGAGCGGCGACCGACCGATTTGTAGCCTGCTCGGCCGCCGCTGGAATTTAGGCATCGCCCAACGATTTTTGGAGAAGTCGAGCAAGCTGTAGTGCCCCAGCGATGCCTGGGCGGTGCCCTGTCGATGTCCCGTCGGTCACCGGACGATTTTAGGTCAAAACTGGGCGAAATCGGGGAGTTTCTCCGCGCGGCGTCCCGGCAGTGACCGACCGATGACCCAACGATTCCCGGGTGGTCTCCCACCGGCCACCGGCTGATTTTTAAGAAATCGCCCGGCGGCCGGACGGTGATCGGCGGGTGTCCCGTGAATTTCTCACGGGCAACCTGGGTATATAATGTGGTTTCTACAGGCTGGTCATCTACAGGCTGGTCATCAACAAGAACATTTTGCTCTGCATCTGAAAGGTCAAGGTCTACGATGCCGTTGATACCACAATCCCAGCACTTTGCCCGACTGAGAGAGAGGATGGCGTATTCACCGTATTCTTGTACTCGTTGTTCCCCATGCCATAAAATAATAGGTTGTCCTCGAAGAACTGGGCTATCTACTCTTCTTGGAATGACCCTGTCCTCCATGACGCTATCCGTGTCCTCTTCTGCCTGGGCTGCAGCTGCCTCTTTCTTCTGTTGGGGGGGGGGGGGGGGGGGGGAGATCCTGGTGGCGGATGCCTTGCCTCTGTACCCCGCTTGCCCCTTGGTGTTCTTGCGTGCTTTCGGCATATTCCAGTGAAACTTCGAATATAAATGAGCTGTTGTCTCTTGTGCACTTTTGTGGAGCCCCTATATACACTGTTGCTCATACATGTATATGTGGAATATTTGTTTAGATCGAATTTCATACCTTTTCCTGTTTTTTGCGCATAATGAATAATTTTAGACTAAAAATAATGATTATAATAATGTTTCAAAACTACCAATGTAAAATAAATAGTTTAAATTAATTTGCATAAATAAATGTAGCCCTTTGTTTTGAGCTTTGAAAGGTAGGATCTTTAATGATTGGCCCCTTTTCCTCTCCAAAGCGTATGACCAACAAGTTATCATTATGCGTATTTTCTCAGAGTTAGGTGTAACATTTTAAACCAAACGACGTTGGCTACACGCCATACGATGCATGTGCTCTAACAGGAAGGGGTGTCAACAAGCAATGTCCACTCTTTCGTTGGAACATCGCAGGTTACGGGCTGTAAAATCATCAGACCTCATCAAGAGGAGGGTCAATTAAAGCTACAGGAATCTCTAGGAAGTCCACGATTGACCACTGGGATAGATGATTGCAATTTGCAAATTGCTTAACTTGTGCCGTAGAAACCGGAAATGCCAAAAAGGAGCCTTCGCCGTCTATGATGAAGACACTATGGAATCGACGCCTTCCGCCAAACTGTACATCAAGGATCGCTCTAACATGGTCACCGAGCAAGACAAACCACCATGTGTCCACTCCAAACCTTTCACTCGAGATTTACTGGACGTCCCTCGACTAGGGAGCTCATAAGATTGCCGCCTAGACACTAGTGATATATCATCTATCTGGGTACGAGCCATAGCATCCTTGACCGAACAGATGGAAGACAAAGGAATCGTCGATAACATGACGAGAAGCTCCAAGATGTATGCATTTACCAAACGACTTGAAGTTCTGACGGCCAAACGGTGGAATGGCTCGTACCCATTATGATGACATATCACAAGTGGCTACGTAGGAATCTTCTGTACTCCCTAGTCCAGGGACGTTATTGGGTAGACACCTGGTAGTTTTTCTTGCTCGGTGACCATGTTAGAGCGATCTCCGATGTACAATTTGGCGGAAGGCGTTATTTCCACAGTATTTTCTTTATAGACGGCGAAGGCTCCTTTTTGGCATTTCCGGTTTCTACGGCACAGGTTAAGCAATTTCCGATAATCTATCCCGGTGGTCAATCGTGGACGTCCTAGAGAGTCAGGGGATTTAATTTACCCTCATCTCGATGACGTATGAGTATTTTATAGACCGTAACCTGCGATTTTCCAACGAACTAGTGGACATTGTTTGTTGACACCCCTTCCTGGTGTAGCATACGCATCGTTTGGTGTGTAGCTAATGACGTTGGACGAAATATGGCCTAGAGAGCCTCTGAGCCAATTTTGGTTGAACATTTTACAGCCAACTCTGAGAAACGACCCATAACGATGACTTGTTGGACGTACGCTTGGGAGAGGGAAAGTGGCCAATCATTGAATGTCCTGCCTTTCATAGCTCAAAGTAAAGGGCTGACTTATTTAATACAAATTTATGCAACCATTTATTGTACATTGGTAGTTTTGAAACATTATATAATCATTATTTTTAGTCTAAAATGATTCATTAGGCGCACAAAACAAGAAAAAGAATGAAGTTCGATCTAAAAAAATAATATTCCAACTTTATGAGCAACAGTGTGACCAAACATTGATCGGGGAGACGCCGCGGTCAATCGAGCGGGCGCTGCCCGGACGCCGACCAATTTTGAACTCGCCGCCCGGCGACCGACAGATCTCCCAGCGGCGACCGGGCGGCGACCGCTCGGCAGCCTTTGACCTATTTTTGACCTAAATCGCTCGACGGCGACCGCTCGATAAGGTCGGTGCCCGGGCGGCGACCGGCCGGGCAGCGAGCGTATTTTGGGCGGCGAGTGAAAAGTCAGCAGGCGCCACCCAAATTTTAACTCCGCGCTAAAACTTCAGCGGCGACCAAGCGATGCATACAAACCAGCGGTGCCTGGGCGGCCTCCGCTCGGTGACCGGGCGGAATTGGCTAAAAACTCGCCGCCCGGCCGCCGAGCAGGCTACTTTTTGGGGTTGTGACCATAGCATTAGTGAGCTGAGTCTGAATTGACAAATGTATGAGTCACTCTATTACTTTGATTACTTGGGCAGAAATATAGGTGATTCCCGTCTTCCGTGAATGAATATTAACTGTTTACACTGTTTCCCCTTAAAGTCTTAAATGATGAACATGTTGATTTGTTGGTTGGTTTGTTGGTTTTTAAAGACGCTTTTAGTAAATAATAATGATCTACGTCCGAGTAGGACCGTCTTTTGTCGACAGCTGCATGCATCCCAGATCCCTCATCATCATAATGATAATAATAATAATAATAATAATAGTACTAATGATCATCATCGTCATCATCATCATCATCATCATAATCATCATCATCATCATCGTCATCATAACGATTATCATAATTAATGGGCATAGGATCATCATAATCATTTTCACCAACAGCATCAGTATCACTTCATCATCACCATCAAAATTACCATCAACATAATCGCAATCATAATTACTATCACCACCATCGCCATCATCCTCTTCATCGTCATCAAATCCATCACTGCCATCATCATTATCACCATCGGAGCTTATTTGTTCGGGATTGACGTCACCTTCTAGCGCAAACAATTCAACATCCTGGTTTCAAAAAAATATAATGGCAGCCTCCATGCTGTGCGCGATTAATAGGATAAGCCCGTACTGAGAATGAATTTGAATGATACTCCTCCCTTAGAGAAGATAATCAAATGGGGAAACTACTCCATTAAAGGGACTTAGTAACATTGTCCAAATCCTCAAAATACAATTTTAATTCTGGCGGTTCCCTCATACCTTGTTGTATTCGTATTAACAATTAAATCATGGGAACGGTTTCGGTTTTTCAAATTTCCCTTTCGCAAGGGCGTCGATTTCTTCTCGCCATTGGGGGGGATGATTCGTCATTTTGACTCGATAATTAGAAGATTATTAAGTGCACATTGCAAGCATCATGTTATGAGCTGGGCTTTGTCCAATATGAACTTTAGCCTGATAAAAACATATATTGCAAGCATTCTGATGGAACCCTGAATAGCATCAGTCATGGGATACCCACACTGGGAAGCTAATTGGGGGTCCAGGGGGCGGAGCCCCCGGAAGCGTTGGGATTTGTTATATCCAGATATAAAGATGTTGTCTATATGTAAATATAGAGTAAACTATTCTTTAGTTAATTGGCTTTTGAATTAGCTGTTTAGAGATTGGAAGATTATTAAGTGCACATTGCTGTCCTGTTATGATGAGGGCACTGTCCAAGTATAGATGAATTTTAGCCGGATAGATACAAATACTGTCGATTGCAATCATCCTGATGGACCCCTGAATTAGAATAAGTCAAGGGATACTCACATTGGAAAGCTTATTGGGGGTCCAGGGGGCGAGCCCCCGGAAGCTTTGGGATTTGTAATATCCAGAAATACAGTTAACTATTGAATAGTTAGCTCAATATTAGTGAGCGAAGCGCAAACGCACAGTGGGTCAGGATCGCCTGAAAGTTTGCCAAGAGAGAAGTCCTGAATAAAACTATTACATGAGTACAGGGCTGGTAGTGGGGGTTCCAGGGGCGCTGCCCCGGAAGATTTTGATTTGGGCAGTTTAGCAATATCAAAAAGTGATTTAAAGAAGACTATAATCACAACTTCCATTCATGAGAGGGGCAATGCTCCTTAATTTTAATGTTATTATATATTTTGAACCCTAAATATTGGGGGGGGGGGGATGATAATACAGGCCATCCCCCCCCCCCCCACCTGAAATATTGGGGGGATATATTATCCCCCCATCCCCCCCCCCCCCCCCCCGTAATCGACGCCCCTGCCCTTTTCATTACAAAGATATAAACGATCAAAGTATTCAGATAAGAAAAAAACTCCGGGCGAGTTTTTACTTCTGTGTACAAAGTGAGTGCAGTGAGTTAGTGAATATCACTTTGTATTTTCACTCATTACTTGCCATGCAATGTCCATTTGACTTGAAATTTTCACACTATACCCTGTGGACATATGAGATAACAACAATATACATTGCATCAACCCTTATTCACTTTTTGCACATGTCAACAAAGTTACTAGATCCCTTTAAGAAGGATCGGGTGGCCATATGTTCAGCTGAGCATAATTGGTCTCAATGCTATATTTTGTTGAGCAGAAATGAGAACTTCGCTTACCAAAATTAAAAAGATCACCCACGAGAAGAAAATGTGGTATTATCTTGTATATTGTTGCATAATATATCAGAGGTAAATTGGCGCAATTTGTTCTTGTATCTGACAAAACATGTTACAAGTGGATAACTTATGTCAATGTCATTATGTGTGTCACATTATGTGTGTTATTAATCAAGTTAGTGATGATTATGATTCTAGCTATATCTGATATCTCTTACAATTCTCATTACAGTTACTATTAACATTGTTATTAATGTCTTGCACACAGCTCATGCATTCTCACCCTGTAAAGTTGGACCTTTGGTCTTCATTTTTTCCGTTGACGTCATGGACGTTGCAGTGCTGCCTGTGACGTCAGGGGTTGTCGTCATGGTGCTCTCTTCCGTTTGTTCATGTGTAGTCACTTCGTGCAAACCATTAGATCCATTAGCTGCAACTTTTGTTTTCCCCGAAAGTGATATTTGAGATATTGATCACTCAACATTATCATGTTC
>JBAMJV010002673.1:42500-68342 GCA_037951105.1 Echinarachnius parma
TTCAACCCATTTTAGTCTATTGTGTCACTGGATGAAAATAACTCAACATACAACATTTTGTGAGTAACGTGACTAGACCCGACCATGGCACTCAGATGTTTAACTAACAGCGAACTTATATCTACCTACCTTTACATGTGACTGCTGGCACATTCCTCATATAGCACGTTTCGTTTTGGGACAATAGCCTGCATCGTAGAAAGTTATTGCCTGGACCATTGCAAAAACAAATTCAACCAATAAACATGTTATTCGATAAATAGAACAAACATATATATAACAGATGTGTCCGGTTACATACACGTTTCAATGGATAGAAAATGACCATAAGTGATCCAGAAAAGGGGCACATGATTTGTTTTTTGAAGACACACCTGCATATTTAGAATGCAAATTAAATGTGGAAATATTATTTCAAGAGATCTTGCAACAGTTTACAGAAAGTACACATGTTCACTTTATTACAGAATACATTGAAAATGCGTAGTCATGAATACTTATGTTTTGTTGGGATGTTGGACAACATGAACCATCATGAATATGAATGTATTATGGAGATTACCTATAGCACTATTATGATGACAGCAACATGAATAAACATAATTCTTAAGTGAATTGAATAGACGTTAGTGTTGTTTGTTGTACATTATGGATATCAGGTAGTATATATAAAGGAAGAGGGAAAAAGAAATACAATGTGCGGTTTAAATTGGAGCCGTATTAATTTATATTTTCAGTGCACATGTACAGCATTTCAGGTTGTAAAATCTGCGTGTTATAGCGAAATAATATTCATATAAGTAATCCCAGACCTTCAGAGCAAGAAAAATTGGCTCGTCCACCGACTACGCCCGCAGACCAGTTGTCGCCGTCGTCATCGAAGTCGGTTGCAGATAAAGCCAGCGACGTCCCAGGAAAGCCCGATCGATTACACGCTATTGGTGCAAAGTTGAAGTCCCACTGGAAGTCCGGTGTATTACAGATGATCCCCCACGAACCTAGCTCAGTTATGTATACCTCGAGCACACCCGCCCATGGTCTGGTTTTGGTGATAAGTCTGATGTCTGCCAAACAAAAGAAAAGTATTTGACACTGAGAATAGTTTCTTTCCAGCACGGGCAGCGAAAGACTTTTGGTTTCTGCGATGCACCGCCATTATTATTTTGAAACCTAGCTCAGTGGTAAGAGCATTGTCTAGCAATTCAGAGTTTTGTATTCGGTTCTAATGGAATCTCATTTCATTTGCTCAGTATAATTTACGTCATATAATTTTGTCTCCCCCCCCCCCCACCCACTTGTTCGAAAGGAAATACAAACATACAGTCATATTGATATAGTATTTTGACAAGGGTGAGCCTATGAATGTCAAAAAAGACTGATGAGTTAAAGGGATAGTACTACTGCCCTGGCAAGGGCGTCGATTTCTTCTCGCCATTGGGGGGGGGGGGGGGGGGGGGGGGGGGGTCATACGTCATTTTGACCATCTCTGGCGAGGGAGCGAAGCGACATCCCAGCAGCGTGCACTGGTTTTTATGACTTGGGGGGGGGGGGGGGTAGATTGCAAGCATCCTGATGGAACCCTGAATATCATCAGTCAAGGGATACCCACATTGGGAGGCTTATTGGGGGTCCAGGGGCGGAGCCCCGGGAAGCTTTGGGATTTGTAATATCCAGATATAAAGATGTTGTCTATTATGTAAATATACAGTTAACTATTCTTTAGCTAGTTAGCTTTTGATTTAGCTGTTTAGTAATTGGAAGATTATTAAATGCACATTGCAAGCATCATGTTATGAGGAGGGCTTTGTCCAAATATATGGATGAACTTTAGCCTGATAGATACATATATTTCAATCATCCTGATGGAACCCTGAATATAATAAGTCAAGGGATACCCACATTGGGAAGCTTATTGGGGGTCCAGGGGGCGGAGCCCCCGGAAGCTTTGGGATTTGTAATATCCAGAAATAAAGATGTTGTCTATATGTAAATAGGAAATACAGTTAACTATTGAAGAGCTAGCTCAATTTTAGTGGGCGAAGCGCCGACGCACAGTAAGCCAGAATCACCTGAAAATGTGCCAAGAGAGAGGTTCTGAATAGAACTATCAAATGAGTACAGGGCCGGGACTGGGTCAAATAACCTTAATGGGGGTTCCAGGGGGCGCAGCCCCCGGAGGATTTTTGATTTGGGCAGTATACCACTATCGAAATGTGGTTTAAAGAAGACTATAGTAACAACTTTTACATTATGAATTAGAGGAGGCAATTCTCCTTTATTTTAATGTTATATTTTTTAACCCAAAATATTGGGGGGGGGGGGGGGGGGTGGGAATAATAATACAGGCCATCCCCCCACCTGAAATATCTCCCCGTGATCGACGCCCATGTGCCCTGGTCAAACTAAATTGTGGTAACTAAACCTTAGACCATGTAGACGTTATCATTAAAGGGATAGTTGTGTATTGGTCAAACTTAACTTTAGTAACCAAAAACTGCACGATTACAGTACAAACTAATAGTTATTACTTCCCCATGCTCGAAAAGTATACACAATTACAAACCACAAAATAAAACCCCTGTTATCATTCAAAAAGAGCCGTTACAACTCGAAGTGTCAAATTAACTCTAGAGAACGCCAGCGCGAAGAACTAGCGTTCTAGGTCCTAATACTGTAGGACTGTAGTGCAGTGCGCGGTAATAGTACGTGTAGTACAGTATGTACATGTATTGCAAGCCCCGTTTGTTCGACTTTCGTTTCGGAGACGCGCTAACACACGGAGACAAGTTCATGAGGCGCATATATCACTGCTTTTTGCGGAATGGAGGGAAAAATCATAATCTTAATCCACCCGATAGTTTGATCACATATTGGAGAGTGAATTGCTGGTAAGTACCGTATCATATGTGACCTTACACCACAACACGACCCGTGTGGTAGTTTCTGTTTTATTAGCTAAAATAGTCAAATTGTTTTCAAAATTTGAGATTTAGGATTTTGGTATTTCCTGAATAAGCATATCTTAATCTAGCTTCTATAACATTTTGAGCATCGGAAATCATGTTTAAATATCATTTTGTCATCCAATAAATGTGATCTTATTACAGCGCTTTAATGGAAACTGATATTTTAAATGGCCCATTTCTCCCTTATTTTAAAAATGCTTCAGAAATATTCCAAATCTTTGGTATCGATTTTGAGAGGGTTTGCCTAGTCCAAATATGACAAATTATATACCATTTTAAAGGTAATGACTTCTATTCTAATGTTTTATGAAAAGCAGCAAAATAAGTTTTCCCGACTTATTGGTCATTTTGTGGTGTAAGGCCACATATGTATAGTTTTAAGCACAATTAGCGTGCACAAAAATATTTAGTTTCAGTTCTCTATCAGGAGGACCTAGGTCGCTAGCGACTCGCGCTAGCGTTCTCTAAAAAGTGATACCCGGGCGTCAACCACTTTCATATGATATTTTGAAAGCAAATTTCACAACAATGAGAGCATTTTAATGGAAATTATTAGTATTTCCCATGTTTTTTTTCGATGATCTTTCATATGGAATTGAAATCAACCAAATCCGTTACAATTAATTTTTGGGGGGCACTTTGGAAATTACCAATACTCAACTATCCCTTTAAACACAATTGGTTATACAAAAAAATGCTGCGTCACATATCCAACGGTATCTGGCCGAATTTGTGGATCGCCAGAGAGTACACTAATTGTAAAGCCCACACACACCTACACACCAATTTTGAAAAGTGCACTTTTCGACCCCAACAGGGTAAAATTCAATTTATTTTTTAAATTTAAATACATCTATCTAATGTGAAAGCATGGAATCCTAGCTTCCAGGCGTACCCCATTATACTGGGAAACTCCATGTGGTTCCGTTTGTATTCACTGTTGAAGTAACCCATCTCCAAAAGGCGAACGTCCGTGAGGGATTATGTAGATATAGATTTAGAACCCATATATCTAATTTATTTTCTGTCATATACAGCTTATATTTTGAAAATTTACTTCTAAGACTTGCTTCTCTCTGTATGCCAAACGAGGATTGTGTTTTATTTGCCAAATAGAAAATACAAACGTCCAAACTTTTACTGAATTGTTATGTTTGTTTAAAATTAATGTGTTATTCAGAACCTTTGCTTTACTTTAGCCGCATTTTTTAGGAACGCATCTATATACGCTCGTATTCCCGTACCACACACTTCAATGTGCATGTTAATATGATAAATTGCTGTCTAGATCATAATATTGCATAATTACATGACCAAAGAGAGTATAGTTTTCATCACGGACGTTCCCATATCGCTCACGAACGTTCGCTAGAAACAAGAATGTTGGCAGAATGATCTGATCTCATCCAAAAGAGTTTCTATTCTTCGCAAATGGCTTTAAAACAGGGTCATTATACAAACAAACTTGAAAATTGCAATAAATCTGTTTAAATAGTTTGGTTTTTACATGGACCTGGTCGTTATAATGAGTCCTATTATTGGTTGGAATTGACTTAATGCTTATAGAACAATATGATGATAATACTTTATCTATTCCTATTATATTTAAGCCAGAGACTATGCATACATCCTAGTCAGATATAAAAGTAGCATTTTCCAAGTCGCCTGGTCCCTCTTTCTTACTATTATTGTTTTTAATTGCAATTTCACGGACGTTCGCATACATTTCACGGACGTTCTCTGCCTGAACAGTCTTACAGAAATTGATGACAACATTTATTTGAATCTCCTCTAGACTCCAGACCAATATAAAACATATAAATTTATCAGTTGATATGATTTTAGCTATCTGAATTGATTATAATGAAATGTCTGCTACTTAACTATCACTCTTAGTGGACCTGTGGAAATCGTAACCCCTAATTTTACACCGGCTTTCCTCGGTCGGGCACTCTATAACAGAAATGCCACCATACTTCTGTAAATAAATGATTTTACAACATTTCCGCAATCATAAATAACATGTTAAATCAAAATAAAGGCCATTTTCCTGTCACCAGAATACAGTTTCTCACATGAGTCTTAATGTCACGGACGTTCGTATTAATTTCACGGACGTTCTCGAATTGCCTATAGTGGTACCCAAGTGTCCAATCTCGAGTCAATTCCTTACAGAAATAAATGTGAGTGCCAACATAATTTGTTAATATATGCATATCACACGTTTTTATATGTGCAAAACCTTGCCATATATATTTGAGATGTATTTTGACTTTGGGAGACCCATATATAAAAGTTATTTTGGATTGTGTATGTTGTATTTCGATTCAATTCGTATATGGTTTATTAATTGAAAATACATATATTTATCTTTTCCAGCCATAAATTTTCACAAAACATGAAACAAACTGAGGGTACCAAAAGCCATGAGCAAAGTAAATAATATACACGTAAAACTTATTTCTTAAATAAATAAATAAAGAATGCCTTTTTAGATCATACATGTATATTATGTTTTGTATAAAGAAATATTAGACATAGAAACCATTACGCTAAATATTATACGCTAAACATATTATACATGTTTGTTATTGCATTTTATTTAGAAAGAATATTTTAATAAAATGTAATAACAATCGCATATATAATAAATTCAATCATTTTAAGGGCTAACTAAAGTAACTAAACGTGTTTAACATTTAAATCTAATTTGCAGAAATTATAAATTGTTTTATAACATATTTAAAAGTTAAATCAAAATAATGCATAAATATTACACCAATCTTGCGCCATACAGCCATTTAGTTGGACTTAAATCCGACAGGCAGATGAGAAAACAGTCTCAAAGCCTGCAGCAGAGGAGGGGCCAACAGTCTCAAGTTTTGCAGAGGGTGGGGCAACAGTTTCCACACAGACCTTCGGTTGCAATGTTGTTACTTGTTACTGCGCCATAGTATACCCCCTTTTTTTTAATGTTTTGAACAGCTTTCTTTCGCTTGTAGGCCTGCGACTGTGCATAATCATAATCTTGGGGTTTGACTTCCTATAATACAATGTCCACGCTGCACAGGTGGAAGTAAATATAATATCTAGTGGTATTACAAAACAGCTGCAGCTAAGCAAGTTGATCAAATGTAAAACGAACCTCCGTGATGGTGACTAAAAATCAACATATTCATGATTGTGTGGTTGGCAATGACCTGGGTCGAAAGGCACACACAAGGGGCACCTGCTGTCAAAAAATTGGACCAGTACTTGAACTTTTACTAAGATTTTTGGGGCAATAAATGACGAACGAACGTCCGTGAGCACAACATTTCATAAGTTTGTTACAGTTAAATGACTTGCAGGAAATAAATCTATCTGGGATATGAGAGTCATAACAATGTACTAACAACATCAACCGGTATCAACTTGCTGTGAGCGTTTAACATGGTAACATTATTAGAACAATGTTCATGATCGAACGTCCGTGAGCGAACGTCCGAGCGAACGTCCGTATTATAAATAGTTGTCAAAAGGCTTCGAAAATGCTTGATATAGCTTCTTGGTTAGCTGCTTGCCCGATAAAATTGCTGTACCAGTGTCTACGTGCAGATAAGCAGCCTCATATTCGTAATTGGGTCTACTCATGCCGGACGTTCGTTTTCATCACGGACGTTCACGAAGATCAATTTTTGGCCCAAACCAAACATTGCATTTGATAGATAGTATTCAAATAGGCAAAATATTGTGGCCCTACTATGAGTCCATCAGACTGACCCCAGCAATTGATGACTAGGATGCAATTCGCTTATAGCAGTGATGATAACAGACGACAGAACGTCCGTGACGAAATCCAGTATAATTTCATACAAAAAAATGTTACTCCGCGAGCAGGAGTAGTTAGCCAACAATTGTTGTAGAATGTGTTCAGTGGGTTCAACCCTTAGATTTGGAAATAGTTTTTGTTTTGACAACTAAGTAGAATTTTGGTTGTATGGATTTTAATGTATGTTCACGGACGTTCACTTATCATGGCCTTTCCTATTGAAATGTACCCTGAGATCATATCAATGCCGCTCTTCCGCCAATTCTTATGTGATACATGCTCCAGAAATGTAAGATAGAGAATATAGACATTAATGCCTTTCAAGTTGATTAATATTTTTTTTTAATCAGGTTTAAAAATTCATTATTTTGTGGAAAATGACAATTTATGCTATTTTTCCACCTTTGAGGTCCTGTGGCATGAAACCGAATGTTTGAAATGATATACAACTATATATTTTCTGAAAGCCTTAATAATACTATTTAATATGAGACCAAAAACAGGTATATCGGAGTTAATGGCGAGACACAGCAAATTATAGAAGCGCTCAAGGTCTGGAAATGGCCAAAAGTGCATATTTCAAAAATCTGACCCATCTACGCCCACATGCACACACAACCTATATACGTCCGCACACATACTTATATAGATATGTTCTGCACCAGAGGCATAATGTAAATTTGAAAATAATATATAATACAATTATTAATCTTCGGAGCTCATAATCAATCTTACTCTGTATGTCGTACAAAGCAGATCGGCCAGAAGTGAAGATGGACAACATGATCATAGCTTGCAGAACGATGGTTGAGTTGAGCCATTCCATCTTGGGTGTTTGGTAAATTATCAACACCAATCTATGTATATATACCCACGTGCCACGTACGTTGAAATACTAGCAGTTGAACAGTGACCCGTTCATACGATGTGCTCCCTTGCATGTATATTTTATATTGTCAGTTCCTTGTTAATCCCGGTGTTATCCCTGGTATAACTGTTTAATAAAAGCAACGGTTATGTATTAGCCTGTCGCAGTTCACAGCAAAAAAATACAGAAGTGAAACAAGATGAAGTATCCTTTAATACTCATTAATCTAGATGGTATGGTAATATATGTTTGCAATTACAGAACCACGTAACAAAATAATGTACACTAAACAAAGGGGCCATATTCCTAAAAGCCCACTAGCTTTATAGTTACTTGTTATTAAAGACATGATATTTTAGTTGCTTACTACGGTTAACTTAGTGGGTACCTAAAGTTGTCCGGTCCCAGCTAACCCTAGTTTGGGACTAGGAAAAATATGTCTTGCTCACTAAACTGTTTAATTTGAAACTCACTTAGCAAGGAATTAAGCTAGCAGGCTTGTATGAATATAGGCCCTAGTGTTCAGTGTACGTTATTTTGTTATGAGGCTCTGTTATCGCAAACAAATATTATGTGTAATTGTGTAGTTATACTGAAATATAGTGCAGGTAACATTATGCAAATACGTATTAACCCGATATGCGTTGCTTGTAATAGATAACTGGGTTATTAATACAAGTTTTGTACTGATCACAGCTATTCCAAATGTTCGCAGTTTTAGAGCAGTAAGAGTTCGTTTATTCATATTCCTGCCAATGTTCAATCCCCATATATTTCATACAGGATACCAGGGGGTTAATGCAATGCTATTAAATTACCGCACAGGATATGATTTCGCGAAAAATAATAAAAGTCAAATGGTTTAACAGTCGTTTCAAAGGCGATATTAAAACTGTAACATAATCAGACAATTGCTCTACGAGGAAATGACAACATAAACATAATCCGGATAACTTCCCCGTTAAAGGGATCCAGTAGCATTACCAAAATCCACTTGGAAATCTAGCGGTTCTCACCTATCATACTTTATTGTATTCGTATAACCAATAGATCTAAGCATCGAACTGGTTTCGAGTTCTAAAATGTACCTTTCGTTAAAAAGATATGTCTAGTTGAAATGCCCAGATTAACAATTTTCTACCATGGAATTTGCAAACATCACTCAGTGGACATAACCGGTGACAGACATACGTGCACGTCATTAAACGTACAATTTTCAGTTGTGTGCACATACCATGCATACAAGTTACTAGATCCCTTTAAAGGGTCGTTGACATTTTAGTCCAGAGGGCGCTTCAAGAATTGTTTGCGAAGTTCATAAAGCTAGGTGTTCTACTGGCTATTGAAAACAGTATTTTTTACAAAACAAAACAAAGCTTGTTTCATAAAAATCCCAAATTACATAATATATTTATATTTACATTGAAATTACACTGCTAGTATTAAACCAAATCTAGCCAACAATAACCCATTCCAAACTTTCTAGGAATATGATGATATATGGGGATGTAAGCCTTTTCTAGTTTGAATTGTTATTTTACTTTGGTTTCATATTTACGAGGGGAAACTTCCGTTGGTCTTGAGTGTTCCCTTTAATACGAAACTGTTAGAGGGATCTGGTTACAAAGACAACAGCCACAAAACTAACTTAGTACTTAAGTGGTTCTTACGCACACTCCAGTAAAAGCGGGATTGCTTGTAGTACTACTAAAGAGGGATTATGAATGATTGATGGTCCACGCTGAGGTTTACTGAAGGGGATAGTACAGTTATGGTCAAACATAATTTTGGTAATTAAACATTGTAAGTTATTATTAAAAACTAACAATTATAGTTCAATGATGCTTGAATGGTAGTAAAACATAACGTGGTTACGTTACAGGGCTGTTTTCATTTTTAAAAAGCCGTTAACACAAGAGGGCGCTCTCCAGACACTTCAAGTTTCAACCATGTTTTGTATCAACAGATGTAAATGTAATGATTTGTTACAATAATTGTTCAATAGAGAGGTCATCAAAAACACTTTAAAAACCATTTGTTTACATTTTCAAAAATGTGCAGCATGTAAGAATAAAAGTTGTTCCCCCAAATTTATTCTAATCTGATATACTTATTGATAATCTAGCTGTTTCGGAATCAATTTTAAACAAATACATTTGATTATGTCATTAAAATTGTGTGCTCTTACAAAGTTTACATTCAGTTTTGCATTATCCCAAAACAATAACACTTTCTTGAAGCGCCCTCTATACCAAACATGAACTATCCCTTTAAAACATCAAAACATCATGACAAAAAATCCTACACGATGTATTACTTTTAAATTTAAATAATGTTAGTTGGAATAAATGGACAAATGCAACCACGTACAAACCAAATAATCCACGTGTTGAATTTGTGTACTAACTGCCTAAAGATAATTATGATAAGGGTATCATCATTCCAAATAGCTTATTTCAAGGCGCTTAAAAAGATTCGAGAATGATATTCCAGTCGCATCAATTGCGATTTATCGCGCGTACGCACGATACCTATTTCAGTATCACGATGCACATCCCTAGCCATATTGCTGCTGAGGTAACGTGGCACTTAATTAATAGTACATTTCGTGATCAAAGGCCGTGTGTTTGGTTTCTAATAATCCATATGGTCTGAGACGAGAATAGAGCTGACGGCGTATTCATATTAACAAAAGAAGCATGGGACACAGTTTTGGTTTTACGAAATTATCTTTCGTATAAAGATATCTATTATTGAAGTCTTTGGATTCGATAGTACCCTAGGAGACTTTCAACTGTGTAAACAAGTTTTGGAAATGAATACTTAGTAAATGTTATCACTACTCATTTTCACTCAGAACTTGGTCAAATTGCATTCATTTAACTTGGAATTCAACACATACTCTCGGCGGTGGACATGATATCACATATTATACTTATGTTATGAATCCATCTTAAACGGAACTTATTTAGAAACAAAACTTTTATTGCATATTATTTACAAAAATGTTTTAGGAGCAAATATATCACATTTTAATTTCTGATAAAGCGGTTGTAGTAAATAAAGGTTGCGCTGAAGTGCCGTTTAAAGCAAATAATTATGTTTTCTTTGAACACTATTAAAGGGACTTAGTAGCCATGTTAAACATTTACAACATTTCAATACAATTGTACATCTTATTCGCAGGTCTTTGTTGTGGCGAATTTACAGAAGTAAGCATTATTTGATTCTAAACACTTCAAAGATCACTATATAGTATAGGTATGAACAGCAGCGAACAAAAAATCACCATTTAAAGGACAATGAAAATCCAGACAAATTGTTGTATGCACTATAAGACACTAAAATATAATGAATAGTTTTTGAAAATTTGAGCACAATCGGTCAAGAAATGGGGGAAAACGATGGCTTTTTGAAAAGAGCTGTGTATTTTTGTGAGTGACTCAAATTGGCAACGCACTCTGGCAAAGTGTGGACAACTCCCCACACATTTTGTACACAAAATTTCAATTTTGTTCAATTTTCTCAAAATCTAGTTGTACCCTTCGTTCGAGTTCAACATATGTTTTTGTAGAATGCTTTTATACACAACATATCATGAGTTGGGGAATGGAAAAAATGTGACCATAAAGAAAACTGTAAAAATGGAAACATTTGTGTACAAAACATATGGGGAGTTGTCCACACACTTATCAGAGAGCCTTGCCAATTTGAGTTCCCCATAGGAATGAATGGACATCTTTAAAGAGCCGTAGTGTTCTTGTTTCTTGCCCGATTATGCTCTAACTTTCAGAGATTATTCCTCTTAATCTCATCAAGCCTATGAAAGCAACATTTACAAAAACGTAAAATGCGTAATTTACAAAAACGTGGCCGAGACCGAACCGAAAGTGAGACCCAGAGAGATTCGTATACGCAGGGGGGGGGGGGCGGGGGGGGGGGGGGGCGGGGGGGGGGGGGGGGGGGCAAGGGTGACCGTCGCCAAAAATGTTCGCGGCCAAGGCCAAGACCCACTGCATGGTTAGGTTGTTGACCATTGGTTTAGATGGTCGAGACCAAAAAGTGAACCCGAGATCGGTTAAGAGTGGACCCGAGATCGGCTAAAAGTGGACCTTTCCGAATTTGTACGCACCCAACGCACCCCCCCCCCCCCCCCCCCCCCCCCCCCCCCCGCCTGCTACGGGCCTGTTTGATGTTTGAGTTGTTAACATCGGTATCCTTTATACCGTTTAATGACGAATCAAACTAATACTACATAATATATTTAATACTTCAAACGAAGAATTACTGTTCTATTGCCAAAATTACCTTCTAAAATCAACGGAAACGTTCAACAAGCCTCAGTGCTGTACAAACGGAGAGAAGGTGAGTATAAATTGTTTACCCTCAAAATGGGCAATACCAATAGTTTGGCCCCATTAGATGATAACATAACAACCATTGCATATACATTATAAATAGTGTTTTGTTTTACATTTATACAATTTAATGTTTTTAAAAATATATATTTCAGTTATTTCTGAAAACCTGTTTTTATACAAATTGTGAGCTCTTTTACTTGAAAATTATAAAATTTGCCGGAGCACCAAATTTGAAAGACATTATTATATTTTATTATGTTGTACTATGTAACGATATAGTATATATCATTACTTGCAATTCCGATACTATCTTTTGAAGGGATCGAGTGAAATTGTCATAATCCACTAAACATATTTATAACGCTGATGGTTCTTACACACCTCGTTGTCTTCGTATTGTCAAAAGACGCATGGAAAATGTTTTGGAATTATTTCGTTATAAAAGATATCTATGATTGAAGATTGTGGATTTAATAGTCCTCGATCTTAGAAGAAATTCAATCGTGTAAGTTGTTATGGCAATGTCTTTGCAAACATCACTTTGTTTTTACACTCATTGCTCATTCCATCACTCAGTTGACATAAAAATGATATCACAGAAATACAATTTCTATCAACCTCTCGTCATAAATAATATAGCCTATACAATTTCGAGTTGATTTATTGTTTAAAATTTAAGTGTTGATTTTGCGCCGGCTGATTAGATCCACGACATTCTGGTTTGCGTACGTCTCTTCTGTTGTCATGGGTATCGGTATCACTGCAGTTGCATCTAGAGAAAAACAGATGGATTTGATTATTATTACTTTACCCGGTTTTTTTTACTATAAGGGACACATACGATCAAAACTTGCTCTAATTTGTAATGAGATACCACTCTACCCAAAACAATATTCATCCAAAGTGGCAACTGCGCCAATCCCCTAGGATCGACGCCTTTTAAAACATATATTAAAAAAGGGAAATACTAATGCACTTATATTCTCGATTTATTAAGCGCCTATCAAGATTGATAATCATCTTTAAGCGCATTTACAATGGTCATCGGATACATTCTACATCCAGCACACACAGTGCATATTTTACACTACCTGGGTAGCATTCCAGCCAGGCAGGAAATACCTACCCTGTGCCGAGTTTGCAATTGCGTTATCAGTGAACCTTTCGTAGAGCACCGAATCGGATAAATGCTTGGTATCGCTGCCTTCGGTGCTACCGCCCTGCACGCAGCCTTGGTTCAAATCGCTGTATGCGCCCTCTGTAGTTGACCTCGTACCATCCTGGAGACCCATATACGTGACATCAGCAGCTGCTCTGGTTGGTTGGTTGTTCAACATGAGGGCCCGCTGTGAGCGTTTGGACATTCTAGACGGATGTAAGATAAGGTATATATATATACAACGTAATTGCAAGATATTGTACCAATCACTTATACAGGACCAATAGCGTGATAATTTTTACCTGAAAGTGTTGTTTGCAACATACATTTTATTGGATTTGAATAATCGCAAGCTTGCACTGGAGTATTTGGGCATGTTCCATAGTGTAGGGCAAGGTAAACTATTATTTGTTACCATTTGTTTTTGTTTTACTGGAGCTGTTTATTATTTTATTAATGTGCAATTAAAGGAACTACAGCGTCAAGATGGCCTAATTTTCACAATTCGGCTCTCTATATGTAATTTTCCGAAGAAAAAAAATTTGGCAGTCATTTCTCATGAAATCAATCAATTTGGGGGTAATAAGTAAACATCAAATTGTCCTGCGAACGCCCCTTTTGAACCGCCAAAATGTGACGTCATCTAAAGAACGGACTAATGAACTAAATTCTGTAGATGACGCGTCATTACGTAAGCCAATGAATTGTCAATCACATGTCGATCACGCTAACGATTCCGGACCCTAAATGTGGGTGGGGCGTAAACTGGCTGCTAAGTGAAATTTGGCATCAGAAAACTAGTCTTAAATCACTACTGTGTTTATTTTCATGGATTTTTTTTCGACAGACCTATGTTTCAAGTCATCAACTATGGAATAAGTGTAAAAGTATGTTGTATTCTTTAGGTCCTTTAAGTATATCACATTACATAAATCAATCATACTTTTAAAGAGCTGGGTTATGTTGATTTTAGTGTTTCCTCACCTGTATTTCACTAGGACCAAAGTTATGATGATGGAATACAGCAGCAGGACTGACATGATTAACCAATAAACCACATTCATTTCGCCACATGTCACGTCTGTCAGAAAAGGAATGTGATTGATATTGTATTTACTGATAATTATTAATGCGTATACAAATGAAAACATGCACGTGAAAAAAAAAAAATTACGACAACTTCTACTACTAATACTACTACTACTACTAATCAATAAAGGTGTGCACTTCTTCTCTCTACATTTAATAAGTGTGTACCCTTTACTTCTCTTTATCTCGGTTTCGTCATGATATATAGCACGAAGTATTACAGATCAGTCACTATACTTGATAATTGCGTTTATCTAAGAGATGTTATATAAAGCACAAATATAACTACCATCATCATTGATATTTATTTCACAGCGCGGATCACACTCACTCTTTAAAGGCGTGCATTTGGTTGCTATTGTTCTCGATGACGTCATGGATGGTGCATGGCTAGTTGTGACGTCATATGGTGGTGTTATCATGTTAGGATATGAAGACGTTCTCTCAGTTGCTTGGTCATCAGGTACGTCAGAACTGTAAAGCAACATAGTAGAAATGTTTAATCACATGTTGAGAAAACCAAGGTGATAACCAATTTTCCCGAATATGAAATACATGATATAATTCGTGGCCACCTACTGCCCTCAATGATAAATTTATAAATAATAAACAAGACATATCTCAGCGGAATCTTAACACCTCTAATCGCTACTATTTCGTTTTTTATTTACTTCTCATATTATACAACTAACGAATGTGCTTCTTGTGATAGTCAAATCTATTACCGAGGTGGGCTCAAAATGATTATTACCCGAAGCGTAGCTGAGGGTAATAGTCATTTTGAGCCCACCGAGGTAATAGATTGCCTATCACAATCAAGCACATTTGTTAGTTGTTTTATATCACTCATCAATATCACGGATTGTGTTCATCTATATAGCAAAATAAGTGAAAATCTCTTTAATATTTCATAAAATCGCTTGTAAATTTTGATCTAAAATCAATCGACATTGATGAAGCCAGTATGAGCCTCCAGAACCATGGCGCATCTAATGCGCTTAAAGTCATTGTTATTTTGCGCATACAATCACAAAAACGCAAAACTGAGTGCGCACCAACGCGCTGGCAGTTGCGCAAATACGCGATGAATGCGTGCTAGCGCTCCCACGGATGTGCTTATTGGCTGTCTTGGCGTTCTTCTTCAAAAGGTGTTAGTATACAACTAACGAATGGGGCTTCTTGTGATAGTCAAATCTATTACCGAGGTGGGCTCAAACTGATTATTACCCGAAGCGTAGCTGAGGGTAATAGTCATTTTGAGCCCACCGAGGTAATAGATTGCCTATCACAATCAAGCACATTCGTTAGTTGTTTTATATCACTCATCAATATCAGTGATTGTGTTCAGCTTAATAGCAAAATAAGTGAAGATCTGTTGAATATTTCATAAAATCGCTTGTAAATTTTGATATTAAAATCAATCGACATTAATGAAGCCAGATGAGCCTCCAGAACCTGGGCGCATCTAATACGCTTAAAGTCATTGTCATTTTGCGCATACAATCACAAAGACGCAAAACTGAGTGCGCACCAACGCGCTGGCAGTTGCGCACATACGGCCAACGAATGCGTGCTAGCGCTCCCACGGATGTGCTTATTGCTGTCTTAGCGTTCTTCTTCCCAGGGTGTTAGTTTTTACCAGCAATGTCCAATCAGCGTGACTAGAACGTGTGCGCCATACAGTACTGCACAAATTTGATCGCGTGTGCATTTTTCTTAAACACATGATCTATGGGACGAACGCGTAACGAACTTTTAGTGTTAATTTTTTGCTAACAGCCCGGTCACATGTTTGCGCGGGATTGCGCGTGTTGTCCAAAACTATCATTTGTCAAATACAATGGTAAAAACGTTCTTATGAGGGATATAATTTTTATTAACAAGGGCAATCACGTGACTAGAACGTGTGCGCCATAGAGTACTGCACAAATTTGGTCGCGTGTGCATTTCGCTAAAACACATGATCTATGGGACGAGCGCGTAACAAACTTTTAGTGTTAATTTTTGCTAACAAGCCCGGTCACGTGATTGCGCGGGGACTGCGCGTGTTGTCCAAAACTATCATTTGTCAAATGCAATGGTAAAAACGATCTATGAGGGATATAATGAACATTACGTGTAACATTGAAGGGAAATTTGATTGTGTTACTATATCTACAGTAATACTGATCTAATTTGAATAAACAAACACAAAATGTCTCTCATTGAGACAACGTCAGTGTGTGTTTTATGAATGTGTTTAAAGAATCGCACACATATGTATTTTCATGTATGTTTTAATGGTAAATGTAGTACCTACATGTATGTCATAGTAAAAATGCCAGTATTGTGTTCTTAAATTAAATACAATTAAACTCATTCAGAAAAGTTTAGAAACTCCAATGTCACTGATTATAGTTCTTGTGGTCACTGTGCTATGATGGGTATACATCATAAGCACTACAATCTTGTTGGCTCCTCCGCACATCTCATAATATTACAGCTGACCGCCTGACAACTCCCTACATGACGTAATACATCATTAGTAGATGTACTCGTTAAATGTCCAAGTTTTCAAATGCATTTAGGCACCATGGATCAGATCGTACCTTGGTAGACTGAAATCCTCTGCTCCCCTCCGCATGTATCCCTCGGATCACCCGCACACGGCGTCCAGCATTCAGAGTCATCAACTTCCCCCTTGCGCGTATAGTCATCGTTACCGCAGTAACAATGATTAACACTCTCACCCCAGCATACCTGAACGGCCCCGTCGTCATGCTCTCTGCACCAACCGATGCAACCAGCTACGGAGTTAGAATCTGACTGTTGGAAAGCAGCTGATAGTGTCCTATCATAAATACTAACGGTTTCGAGACATGCGGAACAGGGGGTCGTTTGAAGCAACCGAGGTACCCGGGACCTGGATAAGAAAATACAATTATTGATAATTAACAGAACTATGAGTACATTGAAAAATGCATTCGAGGCATTGAGAAAATATTTGGCATAGGAATTTAAATGTTATTGTTGTGAATGTATGTATTGAATTTAGGTTTGTTCTTCAAAGTACTTCATGAATATTATCCTTATATAATAACCATAAGTATTGATAATGAGAAAACAAATTAAAATTGCAAATGCACTCAAGGAATCTATATAATGTTTTGCATCGAAATTAATATTTTACGTTGACTATGTGGACAGTTTTTTTTATTTATTAAACTCAGGATTTTTCTTTAAATTACTTCATGATATAATCCTTTTAAAGAATATGAGTATTGATAATAAGAAATCAAATGAACATTGCAAATAGACTAAGGAATCCAGGCAATGTTTTCATAGAAATTAAAATGTTACTGTGTTGAAAGTTTATATTAAAATCAGGTTTGTTCATTAAAAATACTTCATGAATATAATCTTATTTCGTGCATAATCATGTGACAACCATGTTTAAAGCCCACACATGGTCGTAACTCAGGGATTCTCCGAAATTTGCCATCATAATCATAATTATGTGAATGTGTTGATGGTGTTCAAGGTCAGATTTTGTCTTGTACGAATATACACTGCCATAATTTGAGGAGGGGAAAAATCTATTTCATTCGTTAAATTTATTAATCGTCCAAAATGGCAGATATCGCCCGCGGTTGTTTCTAGTTCATTCGAAAGGTGATGTTGTTTATTGGTGTAATTGCACAAATGTATTACCGTGAACAATGCGTTGTTGTGGCTGTCGACATTTCCTATATAAACCAAGGGATGTACATGTAATAATATATTGGATGTAACATCATGGGCGGCGATATACTAGTTTAGTTAATTATGGATCCCTCTAAAAGGCCCAGCCGTGTATTTTTGTAGTTGTGAATAATATTTAACGCAGGTCTATGCACTACCATTGTATCCATATTTGTATAACTTATGGAGCCCGCTTTGCGACTAGATTTGTTTAATAGTTGCATTTGAAGGATGGCATAATCATTAGTTGTTCCCTTTTACCGACAACCAAACATTGTCAGTCGAAAAAAGTTGAATAAATATGTATCAAGAGCATGTCAATAAACTGAAAAGAGATAATGTAATCATGAGGATGCACAAAAAAAAGTTAAAGTCCTTCCCGTGCCACTTTTGGCACATAAGGCGGCGCCTATCTCCGATTCATTAGCCCTAGGCCACACGTCTACTAAATGTAGCGAAAGCTACAGAAGGGCCCAGTCCTCTGGTAACTCGTGTGATTAACTTTCCCTTCTCCATCTCCATTCTATAAATGCCGAGCGCCTGGCTAGAAGGCAGAAGGGTACCATTTTTAAAGTCTTTGGTATGACTCGTTCAGGGTTCGAATCCGGGACCTCCCGTGCATGAGGCGGACACTCTAACCGCTAAGCCACCATGCTCGGTCACCATGCACAAATGCACTTGATTATTTGATTAACTTCTTCAATGTTGACGATATGGATGTAGTGACTATTGAGTACCAGTAGCCCTGCAAAATAATAATTAAAATGCAACACTTGCTCCGGTTCTTCTATAATACAACTTCTACAATATAAGCTTAACCCATCCATGTATCAACACTGGAAAGAAGGTTGGTTCAATGCATGAAGTCAAGTACCTATACAATTCACCCCATCGTTGTCTATCTTGTCACTGGGAAAACAATTATGACACAACCTTTGTGAGTAACATGACTAGAGTCGACCATGACACTCAGGGGTTTAACTATAAGCGAAGTTATAATACCTACCTTTACATGTGACTGCTGGCACATTCGTCAGAGAGCACGTTTCGGACAATAGCCTGCATCGTAGAAAGTTGTTGCCTGGACCATTTTTTTTAAACAAACAAATTAAACTAATAATTATACATGTTATTCGATATATTAAAAATAGAGCATAATCTATAAAAGTTGCGTCCAGTAACTTACAAATGATCCAGAAAAAAAAATTCACATAATTGTTTGAAGACACACGTCCTGCATAGTTCGAATGCAAATTAAATGTGGAAATATTATTTCAAGAGATCTTTAAACAGAAAATATACATGATTACTTTATTACAAAATACATTGGAAAGATGTAATACTGTCACGACTGATGTTTTATTATGATGTTGGACAACATGAATCATCATGAATATGAATGCATTATGAAGAGTACCTGGCACTATTATATTAACACCAACAAAGATAAATATGATTTCTAGGTAGATTAAATAGACGCTAGTGTAGTTTGTTGTAAGAATTTGAATATTAGGTACCATATTAAGGAGGAGGGGAGAAAAATGTAATGTAGGCCTACTGTTTAAATTGGAGCCGTATTACTTTATATTTTCAGTGCACATGTACAGCATTTCAGGTGTTAAAATATGCGTGTTATAGCAAAATAATATTCATATAAGTAATCCCAGACCTTCAGAGCAAGACAACTTGGCTCGTCCACGACCTACGCCCACAGACCAGTTGTCGCCGTCGTCATCGAAGTCTGTCGCATATAAAGCAAACGACGTCCCAGGAAAGCCCGATCGATTACACGCTATTGATGCAAGGTTGAAGTCCCACTGGAAGTCAGGTGCATTACAGATGATCCCCCATGAACTTAGCTCAGCTATGTATACCTCTATCACACCCGCCCATGGTCTGGTTTTGGTGATAAGTCTGATATCTGCCAAACAAAATAAAAGTATTTGACACTGAGAATAGTTTATTTCCAGCAAGGGCATCAAAAGGTACCTGGTTTCTGCGAGGCACCGCCATTATCATTTTGAAACCTAGCTCAGTGGTAGGAGCATTGTCTAGCAATTCGGAGTTTTTTATTCGATTCTAATGGAATCTCATTTCATTTGCTCAGAATAATTTACGTCTTATATTTTTGTCTTCCCCCCCCCCCCCCCACCCACTTGTTCGAAAGGAAATACAAACATACAGTCATATTGATATAGTATTTTGACAAGGGTGAGCCTTTGAATGTCAAAAAAGACTGATGAGTTCAAGGAATAGTGCTACTGCCCTGGTCAAACTAAATTGTACCATGTAGACGTTATCATTACACACCATTTGTTATATACAAAACATGCTGCGTCATATATCCAACGGTATATGGCCGAATGTGTGGATCGCAAGAGAGTACACTAATTGTAAAGCCCACACACACATACACACCCACACACATTATACACCCACATGAACACACAACCAACGTCCGCACACATAGTTATATGTTATTTATATATTTTATATTTATTTATTTATTTCACATATTTATACAGAGTAACCTGAATTCAGCATATAAAAATAAAACAGTAATCAATAATCAATACAAATTAAAATCATACAATTAAAAGCTGGTCTTCCACAGGGCTCTGTCTTCTGACAAATAACATATACATCTAGTTATACATGACATACAATAGATAAACAACATTTAATAAATTAATTTAAAATACATGTTTAAAACACTGTTAAGTCTGAGTGAATATAAGTTAAATAATAAAACAAAACACAATTATGTAAGCTATAAAACACCATGTCCGGTATAATAAATTACTCAATAATATAAACCATGACTACTAAAACAAACAACAAATCACAAGCGTGCATATGGACATACTTAGACACATTCTCCCATACAAACGTAATCAAACTTATATATACACTCACATAATCAAGCAACACATGCGTAAAACTCTCATGCAATAAGATGAAACATACTGATCACTATTTATCATAATGAAGAGTCGCATCTATTCACACAACAGGCAGCAATTATGTCCAAATGCACGTGGTTATTAAACAAAAACAAAATTATAATGCGACACGTAGAAGAGTACAATACAATTATACTTATACGCCAAACTCGCTGACGTTTAAGACGTATTGGTGTTTCGTTTGAGGGCGTTCTTAAATATAAATAATGAGTTAGCTGTACGGCATTCATCGGATAAGGCATTCCACAATACAATGCCAGCATACAAAAGAGTTTCTGATAGAATTGTGCTTTACATAATGGTGTTCTTAATAACTTCTTATTACTGTTGCGAGTTGTACGTAACGAAACATCATCATTAAAACAAAATTTGTTACATAATACAGTTGGGGCTGTACCACTTACACATTTATACATCATGCATGCAGTTGATTTATTAAACAGTTCTATAAGAGTGGGCCAAGTAAGATTATCTAAAACTTCGTGTGATGGAGTAGCCCAGGTTTTGCCGCTAACTATATAAGCAGCACGTTTATGAAGTGTATTTACTGTCTTATAGTTAATTTCAGAACGCGATGACCAAACAGTCGAGCAATACAATGCGTGAGGTAAAATGAACCCCCAATAAAGTCTGCCTAATTGTTCTTGTGTAAATAAATGCTTTATTCTTCTTACCAGGCCTACCATGCCTAACTTTTGTTTCATTATTTTCACTATAGAATCAATATGATATTTAAAAATTAGCGTGTCATCAAGAATTACACCAAGGCATTTATATTGGGTTAGTTGTTCCAGCTCTACCCCATTCATATTGACACTTAATTTCTTATTCTGTACAGTAGATAGTCTTTGCCTCGAGCTAAGAAGCATTACTTTCGTTTTTTTTAACATTCAATACCAATCTATTATGTTTTGTCCAATCAAAAATTTATTTCATAGCATCGTTTAACTGAGTCTCGACAGATTCAAGTGATGATCCACTTACAAAGAGTGTTGCATCATCGGCAAACATATATACTTTGCCAGTTTTAACGCTGGTTGGCAAGTCATTGATATATATTGTAAATAGGAGGGGTCCAAGTACGGAGCCTTGCGGAACCCCGGATGAGGTTTTTCTTGTTTGTGATTTCTTACCTCCTACTTCAGTAAATTGTTCTCTACAACAAAGATAAGACCTAAACCAATCGAGTGCGTTTTCTGAACAACCACACAGAGCAAGCTTTCTCAACAGAATATCGTGATTGATAGAGTCAAATGCTGTACGCATATCAATGAATGCCAACCCACAAAATAGACCTTTGTCTACCTCGGCGGCCCAGTCATCGACCATGCACAAAAGAGCGCATTCGCATGAGTGGGCAGGTCGGAAGCCAAATTGCTTTTCGCTTAAGAAATTGGTAGCACATAAAAATGAATAAAGGTGTTTCTGTACACATTTTTCTAATATTTTTGAAATAATTGAGAGCAATGAAATGGGCCGGTAATTTTCAATACAAGATCTTTCTCCAGAGTTGAATATTGGTCGAATTTTTGCTAGTCGCCATGATTTGGGAATAACGCCTGTCCTAGCGATTGATTACCAATATATACCAAGCTTTCCAAAACATTTGTGGTCGTTTTCATAGCTTTCAATATTTTCACAGAAATATCATCGGCACCTGTTGATTTCTTGACGCTAGATTATCAATTTCATTAATCACAAATTCATTCATCACATGAGGTAATTCAAAGGTTTGGGCGGAGCTTGAACCATTTGAGTCTCCAATTGTTGGGGGACTATCGTTATTTCCGTCTAAACAAACTTCAATATAATTGTGTGCCTCTTCATTTTCATTTTCTGCATCAGAGGCATAATGTAAATTTTTAAAATATATATTATACAATTATTAATCTTCGGAGCTCATAATCAGCCTTACTCTGTATGTCGTACAAAGCAGATCGTCCAGACGTGAAGATGGACAACACGACCACAACTTGCAGAACGATGGTTGAGTTGAGCCTTTCCATCTTGGGTGTCTGGTAAAATTATCAACTTCAATCTTTGCTTATACCCACGTACGTTGAAATACTAGCAGTTGAACAATAACCCGTTCATACGATGTGCTCCCTTGCATGTATATTTTATATTGTCAGTTCCTTGATATCTCGGTGTTTTCCCTGATATAACTGTATAATAAAAGCAACGGTTGTGTATTAGCCTGTCGCAGTTCACAGCAAAAAAATACAGACGTGAATGTTCATTCCCCAAAGATTTCATACAGGACCTACCTGGTTCCCGTAGGCATGGTAGGCAGTGATTTAATGAAATGTTATAATTACCGCAAAGGATATGATTTCGCGAAAAAAATAAAAGTCAAATGGTTTACCAGTCGTTTCAAACGCGATATTAAAACTTTAACCTGATAAGGCGATTGCTTTGCGAGGAAATAACAACATAAAACAGAATCCGGATAACTTCCCCGTTAAAGGGATCTAGTAGCATTGTCTACTTGGAAATCTAGCGGTTCTCTCCTATATTTCAATTGTATTTGTATATCCAATAGATCTAAGCATGGAACTGGTTTCGAGTTTTAAAATGTCTCTTTCGCTATAAAGATAATAGTTGAAATGCCCAGATTAACAATGTTCTACTGGAGAATGGTTACTGTGTACAATGTTAGTGCAATTACTAAACACATACCACTTTGTGTTTTCGCTCATTGCTCGGTCACAAGGACACTCATTTACCATGGAATTTGCAAACATCACTCAGTGGACATATCCGGTGACAGAAGTACACACGTCATTAAACCCTTTTCAGTTTATTAGCACATACCATAAACATGATAAAAGTTACTTAGATCCCTTTGAATGGTCGTTAACATTTTAGTCGAGAGGGCGCTTCAAGAATTGTTTGCGAAGTACACAACGCTAGGTGTTTTGCTGGCTACTGGACAAATATTATTTTCAAAACAAAACATAGCTTGTTTGATCAAAACCACCAATTACATAATACATTTATATTTACATTGAAATTATACTGCTAATATTAAACCAAGTCTAGCCAACAATAACCCATTCCAAACTTTCTAGGAATATGATGATATATGGGGCTGTAAGTATTTCTAGTTTGAATTGTATTTTTTTTTTATTTTACTTTCGTTTATTTTTACGAGGGGAACTTCCGTTGGTCTTGAGTGTTTCGTTTAATACGAAACTGTTAGAGGGATCTGGTTACAAAGTCAATACCCACAAAAACTAACTTAGAACTTGAGTGGTTCTTATGCACACTCCAGCAAAAGCGGGATTGCTTGTAGGCCTACTAAAGAGGGATTATGAATAATTGATGATCCACGATGCGGTTCACTGCACGCATCGTCTCTGTACAACGTGAATAGACACTGCTTTTCGTTCATGCCTTGACCAACTTTTAAGGGGATAGTACAGTTATGGTTAAACATAATTTTAGTAATTAAACATTGTAATTTATTATAAAATAACAGTTATAGTTCAATGATGCTTGAATGGTAGTAAAACATATACGTGGTTACGTTACAGGGCTGTTTTCATTTGTTAAAATCCGTTAACACAAGAGGGCGCTCTCCAGACACATCAAGTTTCAACCATGTTTTGTATCAACAGATGTGAATGTAATGTTTTGTTACAATAATTATTCAATAGAGAGGTATTTAAAAACACTTTTAAAAACATTGTGTTTACATTTTCAAAAATGTGCAGCATGTAAGAACAAAAGTTGTTCCCCCACATTTATTCCAATCTGATAAACTTATTGATAATCTAGCTGTTTCGGAATCGATTTTAAACAAATACATTTGATTCTGTCATTAAAATTGTGTGCTCTTACAAAGTTTACATTTAGTTTTTCATTATCCCAAAACAATAACACTTTCTTGAAGCGCCCTCTATACCAAACAAGAACTATCCCCAGAACTATCCCTTTAACACATCAAAACGTTATGACAAAAATCCTACACGATATATTACTTTTAAATTTAAATAATGTTAGTTGGAATAAAGGACAAATGCAACCACGTACAAACCAAATAATCCACCGTGTTGAATTTGTTTACTAACTGCCTAAAGATAATTATGATAAGGTTATCAACATTCTACATTTTTTAAGTATCACGATGCACATCCCTAGCCATATTGCTGCTGAGGTAACGTGGCACTTAATTAGTAGTACATTTCGTGATTCAACGGCCGTGTGTTTTGTTTCTAATAATCCATATGGTCTGAGACGAGAATAGAGCTGACGGCATATTCATATTAACAATAGAAGCATGGGACGCAGTTTTGTTTTTCCGAAATTAACTTCCGTTATAAAGATATCTATTATCATGATTATTGAAGTCTTTGGATTCGATAGTCCCCCTAGGAGACTTTCAACTGTGTATACAAGTTTTGGAAATGAATACTTAGTTAATGTTATCACTACTCATTTTCACTCAGTACTTGGTCAAATTGCATTCATTTAACTTGGAATTCATCACATACACTCGGCGGTGGACATGATATCACATAATTATTATACTGATGTTATGAATTCATTATAAACGAAACATATTTAGAAACAAAACTTTTATTGCAGATTATTAACAAAAAAGTTTTAGGAGCAAATATATCACATTTCAATTTCTGATAAAGCGGTTGTAGTAGATAATGTTTGTGCTGAATTGCCCTTTAAAGCAAATAATTGTATTCTCTTCTAACAGTATTGCATATAGCAGCCATGTTGACATTAACAACATCTTAATAAATTTGTACATTTTATTCGCAGGCCTTTGTTGTGACGAAATTTACAGAAGTAAGCATTATTTGTTTATAAACACTTTAAAGCTCACAAAATTGTAGTATGAAAAGTGCGATAAGATCACCATTGATGATGTTTTACACAATGCCTTAC